>CAXKVY010004118.1:0-100079 GCA_964058915.1 Tetropium fuscum
TACCAGTACTATATCTGGACACACATACGGAAATGAATCACTATGCATATGAAAACGAACCACTTAGAAGTTGTACAAGTTCTTTCACCTTTCTTGAGGATCTTCAGAGCAGTATACGATTTATTTCATTGATCATTCATACTTGAATTTAAATTACCAATACACCAACACTTGCAGTGACGTTTTATGACATTAGTTTTTGACGGAATTCATTCTTAGAATACACAAACCTAGTCTACTATTTATATTTGTTCTATTTGAACATATTATATATAAAAGCATTAGGCATACAGTTATCCAGAAGATGTTAAACTTTAAAATGCATAAAATCTTGTTGAACCTATAGAAAAACAACTACTTTTTCCAACTATATGCGGGAAAATATTGAATTATATATACAATAGAGTTCTGAAGCATTCAAAGAGGGAGTGATACAGAAATTGCTTGCTTAGTCAAAACTAAAATCATTTGTTGGTTGTATGTATTATATGTATATGTTGTATTATATGTTGTATGTATACATACAACCAACAAATGATTTTACTTTATTATTACTTTTCACAAAATAAATATGAATAGCAAAGAATTTCAAAGCTAATATATATATATATATATATATATATATATATATATATATATATATATATATATATATATATCTGTGTGTGTGTGTGTGTGTGTGTGTGTGTGTGTATGGAATTATATTTATTCCAATCAGCGTGTTGAAGTCAACATTGTATTTAGTAGGTAGTTCATTCTGTCGGTGTCTGTTAAAAATATACTTAATTAATACTCTGCTCTCGTAAAATTTTATTAATATGTTAATACGATTTATTCAAATAACATTCCCAGCAGAATAAAACGTTAAACATAACCTCACTATTTAGCTTTAATGAACTATTAATTTTTTTAAATAAAGTACGAGTAAACTTATAAATAATAAATCATCCCATAACACACTCAAATATTAACAGCTATGTTACACATCTATAATATTTCAGGATTTCTTTTCGCGTTCCAAATAAACAAAATTTGTGATAGAACATATCGAACTATTTGCGAGCTAAACTAGGCATCTTTCAAATTCATTTAATTTAAATTCCTGAAAGGTGCCCGGCAAAATCGCGCATGCGCTATTGAGACGGCCTGGTGCGGGATTTAGCTTAGTCTTTCGAAGAGAACCAGCGTTTACTGGCAAAGACAGTGTAACTATCTGGAAGAAACACATGCCCATAAAGACTGTCCGCACTCAAGCCGAGAATAAAGTACTTCATCTTCCAGGAGTGACACCTAGAGCTCAGTTAGCTAAATCGCCTATCCAATGTTGGAAACTTTTCTTCTCTGATGCCATATTAGACATTATTGTGACAAGAAACTAATAAGTTTATTCAGACTCCGGCGGCCGGTTTCGCTCGCGAACGATCGATCCGTCCTACAGATAAAACAATAATAAGAGCTTTTCTTGGCCTAAACTATGAAGATTTATGAGATCGGAAAGGATTCGGGGTAGAAATATTTTAGCTGACTATGTCACTGCAAAGGTTCTCGTTTCTTTTGAGGTCAATACGTTTTCTTGATTTAACAACTCGAGATGTTCGAAGAACGTCAGACAAATTAGCCCCGATTAGATCGTTTTTAGAACATTTTGTTAACAATTGCAAAATTAACTACGCCATTAGTGAATACGCAACGATTGACGAAATGCTGTTGGGCTTTAGGGAGAGGTGTGGATTCCGACAATATATCCTCAGCAAGCCGAACAATTATGGCATAAAAATGTTTTCACTGGTAGACTCGAAAATGTTCTACACAAAGAATTTAGAAATTTACGTTGTACAGCAACTTGAGTCCCATTTCAAGTGAAAACCGACGCAGCAAGCATAGTTCAATGATTATGGGTTGAATATATCAGGAACAGTACGCAATATCACCTGTTAAAACTATTTCACGAGTTTCCCTTCGATTAATTCTTTGTTAGATAATTCCAAATTGACATTTGTATGCACTGTACGAAAGTACAATAGGGAAATACCTTCTGAGTTCCTGTACACAAAAGGTAGACCAGTAGGAGTATATTTGGATATCAATCAAATACCACTTTGGTTTCGTACTTCCCAAAGAAGGGCAAAAATGTCCTTCTAGCCTTCAGTCTTCATCACGATGATTGTATCGCTCCAACATCAGGAGATAAAAATAAACCAGAGATTATAATGTTTTATAACTCGACTAAGGGTAGAGTGGACACAGTGGACCTCTTATCGTGAAATTCCGTTGTCGCTCGAAAAACAAGACATTGGCCTATGGTCGTATTTTATGGACTAATTAATGTGGCTTGAATTAATGCGCAGGTAATACTGCCAATAATTCAGATTCTAAACTGTTGAGACGAAAGTTCTTGAAGAGCATTGCCTTGTCCTTGGTGGATGAACATTTAAAACCCGCTCTTTGGCAAACAATTTGTCAATTGAGTCGTATAAGTTGTTTATAATAAATAACTGACTTTAATCCTAGACGTAATAACTCACTTTAATCTTAGGGCATTAGGGCCTATTGCTAGTCTATTGCATAATGTGAGAAATATATTCTAGCTTAAAACAGTCGTGTATATGTTCATATAGGATACAGACGCACTCCGGTATATAGTAAAATAATCCGGTAAAATAGTCTTCATTCAAGTACAGTGTTTTTCATTTCCATAGCCTAATTTCCAATTATGGGCCCAGATTACGGGGTGTGATATTCTGTGTTCTGTGAAAAGTACTAAAAACAATACGTGCTTAATTGGATAATTTAATTAGTGTAGTGTCTATAATAACAACTAAGTACTTTATTATATAATCTCGTCTAGTAATTAAAATAGTGATAATATAAAGACTATGGAAAATTTAAAATTAAAAAGAAACATTCAAGCCTTTAATGGTGAAAAGTACAGTGTCTGGAAATTTAGAATTAGAGCTTTATTAACGGAACTTGCCGTGATTAAAGTGATTGACAATGAAATTCCAGTTGAGTTAACAGACGACTGGAATAAAGCTGAACGAATTGCCAAAAGTATTATTGTAGAATATTTATCTGATTCATTTCTTACTTTTGCAACAACAGATCGTACTGCAAGGGATATTCTGGATTGTTTGGATGCTATTTATCAACGAAAAAGTCCTGCCACCCAACTGGCATTAAGAAAGAAATTGCTGAGTTTGAAATTGCGTGGTGATACATCGCTAGTGAAGAATTTTACCCTTTTTTGAAGATCTAATCGCAGAGTTATTAGCTGCAGGTGCAAAATTAGAAGAAACTGATAAAGTGTCTCATTTACTATTAACTCTTCCTAGCGTTTATGATGGTGTAATAACCGCAATAGAAACTTTGTCAGAAGACAATTTAAATTTGGCTTTTGTTAAGACTAGACTTCTAGATCATGAAGTCAAATTAAAAACAGAGAGCCATGATACAAGTACAAAAGTTCTCCAAGCAGATTGGCGAGACGATAGTTCTTCCAAAACCAATTTTGGGGTCAAGAAACCGCCAAAGAAAGAGAATTATAAGACCCGTACCTACAAGTCCAACTGGAGATCATCGAAACTAAATATCAAGTGTCACCATTGTGGTCGAAAAGGTCCTATGAAAAAGGAATGTTTTTATTACAAAAAGGGTTTCCAATATCAAAATATAGCAAGGAAAAGAATGGTCCAAACTGTCCAACTCACCGAACCATCAATATCAAAGGACGAAAATTCGGGTTTCGCATTCATGGTTGGAGACTATCAGTGTGAAACTGATAATACAATCAGTTTCATTTTGGACTCTGGAGCATCGGATCATATTGTCAACAGAGATGGCCTATTTTCTAATGTTATCGACCTGAAAATTCCACTAAAAATTTCAACTGCGAAAAATGGAACCTTTATTACCGCAACAAAGAAGGGTGCGATAAATGTATCGAGTAATCTGGGAATATTATTGGTAATCTGCCAAGAGAGTAGTAACGTTTGAGAGGGTAATCTGGTCTGTTAAGACCTTTCCCCCTTTCAAATCGCCCGGTAGGGACGGAATTAACCGGGCCCTACTACAATATGGATTAACCACGCTAGCGCTGTTCCTCGTCAGGATATTCAGATCCTGCTTGGCGCGGAGCTATGTTCCCTCGTTATGGAGGGAAGTGAAAGTTGTGTTTATCCCAAAAACAGGAAGATCGGACTATACCGACCCAAAGTCATTTAGGCCAATAAGTCTTACGAGTTTTCTATTGAAGACACTGGAAAGGCTTATTGACCGATACCTAAAGGAGGAACAACTTGCAATGCGGCCTCTCCACGCACATCAGTACGCTTACCAGAATGGTAAATCGACTGAAACAGCATTACACCACCTTGTTCGCAAGATAGAAGGGACACTCTAAAATAAACGAGAGTCACTTGATGCCTTCCTAGACATAGAAGGAGCGTTCGACAACACCCCCTTTGATGTCATTCATCGCTCCTTAGCTCAGCGTGATGTGGAGCCTTCCCTACTGGGTTGGATGCGATTCATGCTTTCGCAAAGGAGCATCCAAGCAGAAATGCATGGTCATAAACACACAGTGGTTGCTAGTCGGGGCTGCCCTCAGGGAGGGGTTCTCTCCCCCCTACTGTGGAGCCTTGTAGTGGACAGCCTACTGTGGGAATTAAATGACGCTGGTCTGTATGCATAGGCATATGCATATGACTTGGTCATCCTATGCAGTGGAACCAGGGACAATTTGCGTGGCCCTATGGCTAGGGCCATAAGAATAGTTGAGAACTGGTGCCAAATAGCTGGCCTAAGAATAAACCCTAAGAAAGCTCAGCTTATGCTATTCAGCAAAAAGAGGAACCAAGAAAATCGACCAGAGATTACTCTCTCTGGTGTGGTCCTCACCTACCACCAGACGGTGAAATATCTAGGTGTTCACCTCGATGCTAAACTATCTTGGCATGATCACATATCATGCAAAATCAGGAAAGCAACGTGTGCACTGTGGACGTGTAGGAGGGCCTTTGGTGGAAGCTGGGGTCTTAATCCCAAGGTTCTCCACTGGCTCTACTGCACTATTGTTAGACCAATTTTAACTTACGGGGCCATCGTGTGGTGACCTTGTGTTGAAAGGAACTCAACTAACAGGCAACTGGACAGGGTCCAGAGACTTGCGTGTTTAGGGATCACTGGAGCATTGAGAACGGCTCCCACCAGAGCTCTGGAGGTGCTATTAAATATCATGCCACTACAAATATTCATTAAATTGGAAGCCATGCGTGCGGTATATAGACTGCGCACGCTAGACCAGTTACAGGTGTGCTCATTCGGGCACTCTCGCATGTGGAACTGGGCCACCGGACGATGCCCGGTTCTACTCAAGAGTGGTGATCATATTCCCACTAAACTATATCCCTCGAACTTCCTGGAGGTCGTAATCCCTGACCGCGAGGAGTGGGGGATAGAGAACACCCCGATGGCAATCCGCAACGGAACCAACTGGTATACGGATGGATCCAGGGCGGATGGAATGTCGGGTGCCGGAGTCTTTTCTGACTCGGAACAAATAAGTAAATACTTTGCTCTGGGTGCACATGCTACTGTCTTCCAGGCCGAGGTATTTGCGATTCTATCCTGTGGGCTGGAGCTGCTAGCTGGCCCACAAAGAACTGGTAGAATCAATATATGCTCCGACAGTAGAGGTGCCATCTTGGCACTTAGTGCCGTTGAAGTGCGCTCAAAACTGGTTCTGGAATGCAAGACCGTCCTCGAGACGCTCTCTCAGAGGAATAATTTACGCCTTGTCTGGGTCCCAGGACATGCTGGTGTACCGGGGAACGAGAAGGCCGATCAACTAGCCAAATTAGGCACTTTAGAGACACCTACTGGGCCTGAACCCTTCGTAGGGATCTCCAGAAGCACAGCGGTTCTCTCAATGAAGACTTTAGCCCAACAAATGTTTCAACATTGTTGGACAACTGCTCCAGGCATGAGACAGGCTAAAGAACTCATATCTGGTCCCGACGCTGGGAGGACCAGACAGCTGCTGAAATTAAGCAGATGTAACTTAAGAACAGTGACAGGCCTACTGACCGGTCACTGCCACCTAAAACGACACCTTTACATAATGGGTCTTGTGGAAGACCCTGAGTGTAAGGGATGCTTGGAAGATGAGGAGACAGCAGGGCATGTTCTGATGAATTGCCCCGCTTTCCTGCATACACGTATGCAATACCTGGGACAACTGATGCTGACACCCAGGGACTTTAGAGAGCTATGTCCCAGCCGCCTCGTTGGCTTTATTAAGGCAACTGGACTGGTATAGCTCTCGAAAGGCGGGACGTGACGGGCCCATACTGAGGCCTATACGTCAAAGGGCAGAGCCCCCGCCAATCTCAAATCTCTCAATGTGGGAATATCAGGAGTTCTAGACGATGTCCTTTACTGTCCAGATGTACCACATAATTTATTGTCCGTGCGGAGGATGCAGCAGGCTGGACTGACCATAGTTTTTTAGTCAAACAGGTGTAGAGGTAACAGAAAATGGTAAAAGGATATTGAAGGGTAAGCCTCTAAACAATTTATTTTATGTTGATTTTATGGTCAATAAAAATCTGAATAATTATACTGCACAAGTATATAATGGCATATGCCAGAATTATGAACTATGGCATCAACGCTTAGGTCATATTGGCAAATCAAAATTTATAGAGTTAAAAAAAATAAACATATGATGGAAGATATAGGTCAAATCGATCATGTTACACCAACTGATGATTTATGTGAAGCATGTATAAATGGTAAACAACCACGATTGCCATTTTCAAAAGTCAAAAATAAGACTCATATAAATAGGCCATTGTTTATTGTTCATTCTGACGTTTGTGGTCCAATTACTCCATCGACAATTAATAACAAAAATTATTTTGTAATTTTTGTTGATGAATACACACACTACTGTGTGACTTATTTAATTACATATAAATCAGATGTTTTTGCAGTTTTTCAAGATTACATTGCTAAAGGTGAAGCTCACTTCAATTTGAAACTAGTTAATTTGTATTGTGATAATGGAGGGGAATATTTGTCGAAAGATATTAAAGATTTTTTTTGTGCAAAAAGGCATTAGCTATCATTTGACAGTTCCACGAACCCCACAATTAAATGGTGTATCAGAGCGTATGATAAGGACATTAACTGAAAAAGCTCGTACAATGCTAAACGGTGCTGGTTTAGAAAAGTTGTTCTGGGGTGAAGCAGTTCTTACTGCCACCTTTCTAATAAATTTATCACCAACTAAAGCTCTGAAACAAAGCAAAATACCATACGAATTATGGCACAATAAAAAGCCTAAATTAAAATATTTGAAGGTATTCGGTTCTACTGTTTTTATCCATAATAAAACAATGAAATTAAAATTTGATGAAAAATCATTTAAAGCTATATTGGTTGGATATGAGCCGAATGGATATAAAGAGTGGAATGTGGAAGCTGAAAAATTTCTCACAGTGCGAGATGTTATTGTGGATGAGACAATTTTTTTGAAATCCAGGCCAGTACTCAAGCCTGACGGGGTTAATTTTGAAAACTCCAGAATTAAAACTGATGCATCTGACTTACAGCCAAAATCTGTAATAAAGTCCAATAAATCTGGTGGTGCTAAATCAGATATGTCTTTAGAACCGAGTTCAAGTAAAGATGCCAAATTAGGTCCTGAATCTAATGACTCTGTAAAAGAAGCAGACGCACAAGGACTTTTTATCTCTCAACAAAAATAAAAGTCATTATGAACTGAGAAGTCGTCCTCCTATTTCCTATAATGAAGATAACATACCAGATGATTATCTTTTAAGTGCACAATTATTTATAAATAAAATTCCTAGCTCATATCAAGAAATTCAAAATAGAGGTGACAAAATTCAGTGGGAGCATGCTATTAGAGATGGAATTAATTCTCTCCTAATAAACAACACCTGGTCTTTAGTAGAAAAACCCCAAGATAAAAATATAATTGATAATAGATGGGTATTTACCATTCAAAATGATGAATATGGAAACCCATCAAAATATAAAGCTCGACTTGTTGCTCGAGGTTTCAGTCAGGAATATTTAGTAGATTACAATGAAATATTTGCACCGGTTGCAAGAATTTCGAGCTTTAGATTTATTCTAGCATTTTCAAATCAGTTCAATCTATTTGTCCATCATATGGACGTGAAAACTGCATTTCTGAATGGTATATTAAAAGGAGAAATCTATATAAAAGTTCCTGAAGGGGTTAAAAGTAAAAGCAATCAAGTATGTAAATGGAATAAAGCTTTATACGGATTAAAGCAAGCAGCAAGGTGTTGGTTTGAGATATTTGAATTGGCTCTAAAAGATCAAGGTCTTCGAAATTCTTCAGTCGACCATTGTATTTATATTTTAGATAAAGGAAATGTATATAAAAATATTTATGTTGTACTTTATGTCGATGACCTCATAATTTCCACTGCCTGCAATGATACAATGAGTAATTTCAAAAATTATTTAATGAAAAAATTTCAAATGGTAGATTTAAGAGAGATTAAACTTTTCGTTGGTATAAAGGTAGAAATAAGTGACAACAAAATTACATTAGAACCAAATGCATACCTAAAAACTGTCTTAAATAAATTTAAAATGCATGACTGTAATTCGGTCAGTACACCTTTCCCAAACAAATTAGATTATGTAGCTCTCAATTCTGATGAGAAATATGACGCTCCTTGTCGAAATCTTATCGGATGTTTAATGTATGCAATGCTATGTACAAGACCTGATTTAATTTGAGTAGATATATGAACAAAAATAATAAAGAACTTTGGCAGTGTCTTAAGAGGGTACTAAGGTACATTAAAGGTACGTTAGACATAAAATTGACATATATTAGAGGATATTATATCGAATTATTATGTGGTTATGTAGATTCTGATTGGGGAAGTAACGAAATTAATAGGAAAAGTACAACTGGCTATTTGTTTAAGTTATTTGAACGTTGTACAATATGCTGGAATACAAAAAGGCAAATATCTGTAGCTGCTTCAACTACAGAAGTTGAATATACGGCGCTTTTTGAAGCCGTTAGGGAGGCACTCTGGTTAAAATCATTAGCAACCAGCATTAACATTAATATTTCAGACCCAATCACCATTTATGAAGATAATAATGGTTGTATAAGTATTGAAAACAATCCGACTAATCACAAAAGGTCAAAGCATATTGATATAAAATATCATGTTTTTCATTTCCATAGCCTAATTTCCAATAGACCCATGCTAAAATTATCTGTTCTAAATGCGTGGACCAACTTCAAAACCACGTCGAATAAGATCTATTGTTTTGTTACTTTATGAAAAATTTGTGTCCTGTACCTACAAAATTGACCATTTCAAACGTTTGATGTTTTTACAAAGTGACAGTGTTTTTATAAACATATAAATGGGTAATCAATAAAATTTAAAATTAGACCCCTCCCCCTTAAAATGTCCTGAATAATTTGTATTTAATTTAGGCCCGGCGCCACCATATTTGTTAAAAACGGGGCGCTACTAGTGCAATGTTAATATTTTTTTTTCTTTGCATCAATACTGTTAGTAACGAGCAATCGAGCGCATACTTGGCTCACGGTGTATGGTGTCGCCGGGATAGACGCTAGGCGAGATGGGCAAGGGATGCTGGAACGGTACGGTCTCGCGGGAGCGAGGCGACAACCGAAAAGGGTACTCATTCGATTCTCAGCTTGCACATGTGGTGTATTTGTATTAATTAATCTACGGCTGCCCAATAAATTGTTATTTTGATGAACTCTTATTTTATTTCAATTCGATATAATTTGCTTACAATACATAAAACATTGGCAAAAACATTCATAAATTTCTCGAGATTTCTTTGGGAGATGATTGAAGGAAACCTCTTTGGCATATTCTAGTATTTCCTCTGGTACACCTAAGTCTTCATTAGATTCCATCTCTTAGAGAGTTTTCAGTAAATTAGGCTAATTAGGCTAGGTGACCTTGTGTTTGTTGGGCATCTTCAAAATAAATAACCTAGCGAAAAAATAACGTGTGGCGTAAGCGAAACGTGAGGTGTCCTCGAATCAGTTTTCATCTTAAATTTTGAATGAAAATATGTATTCACATATTAATTCGCAATATGAATTCTTTATATCAAGACAATTGTATTTGTCCTCCCTTTCGAGATGTACTCCGTGCATTTCATATTCAGCGCCTGCTGCGAGATGCATACGTACGTGACCCCAGCCACGAAAGTAATTCCGCAGCCTACTTTTCATTTCATGATGTTTATTATTAGGTATGGAGCCCAACTAGACGCATCGGTTCAGTGAAAGGCCATATTTAAATATGTCCCACTCGCTGAGTCTCACGACCTTGCCGTTTACTTTACACGCATCTCGTACGTTGTTCTCCTACAAATTCTACAGGTATACAGCAGCGCAAACGTGTAAACAAAAACGGCCTTGAGAAGGTTGGAGTATGCCGGTCTGCGTATCGAAGGTAGCGAATAAATGGTTACGACATGGTTGTTGTGTTGTGTGTTGTACCATTGAATGAGAATTCAAGCATTCGACGAATGCAGAGATATATGCATGTGCCACCATATCATACACTGACCAGAGTTTTTTGGCAGGATTATTTAAAAAAATCGATGTGTCAACCAGTAAAATACATAATTAAATATGCATGTGGTCAATGGGGTTGGATTTTAAAACAGGCTCAATTTTTTGCATGACTGAATTGGAGTCATTTTATCAACGATCATCCACTTAATATTTATTTTTAACAAAGAGAATTAAATGAATATGCAAACTGTTTTGTATTTATTTAATCTTTAGGAAGTCTGGTGATTTAAACATATCAAGAGTAATTTGGTGGGGCCTGTTAGACCCAACAGATGATATTCGATACCTTTTTGCCAAAGTATCGTAAGTCACTTTCTCTAAATTTTACAGTACGCACATTTTATTGGCTAAATAATGGGCGCATGCAGGAAATTTAACAAAATTTTTAAATACTTATATAATTTTCAGTACATAGCAAGTTTTGTCTCCTTCTTGATTCGTTTTCTTAAATACTGGATTGTATTCAATTCGGTTAGTGAGGTGAATACAATCATATAAGTATATAATGAATAATTCTGGAAAGAATTATTATTAGTCTCTTTCTGGAAGTGATAAATATTTTGCAGGCGCACTTTCGTTACCACGCCGTGCCAATTCTTTAGCGACAATGGTAAAGAACTTTTTTTGAAGCCCTTCGGGGTATTCTCGTTCCAGACTTTTTGCAGTTTTTTACATGTTACAAGCATAATTTCTTAATATTAATGCAATATCTGGAATCGTAGTCTCTTGCATTATTGATTCTCCTGATTCCTTGATTGATTCTCCTTGAATTTCTTCCCGAAATTAGTTAAACTGAGATTCTTTATTGATTTTGATATTTTTTGCTGCCTTCTCAGTTAACGTTCGAATCCCATCCTCGCTAACATCTCCCTATCGACGGTGATCTACTGGTTGGAACATTCTTTGCTTAACAGATCCATTTTCTGATTTCGACGCGTTTATTGAAACTTTCTGTCACTTTGACAGTAAACTATTCATTTAAAACAGGTGACAGTCAACATGCGGTGATAATTTTATCGGTGACATAAATTCCTACCAATTTTTTATTATATTCATTGCTTTAACTTTTTTTATTAACTTTTAACCCTCAACATTTTGCCTCAACATGCCTCGACGTTGCTCTGATTACCCAGATGATTTCATAATATGAAATAAAATTTCTTCAAGTGGTTCATTAATTTAACTGTTTTTCGATAGGAGCTAGTCTTTTAGTTATTTACAAAAAAAACCGTTTTATCTTTGCCACTGTGCAAATTTTTTAGGTTAAGTTAGCCATTCAGGCACGAGTTGAAAGACATAGAAACTCATTAATTTTTTTTCCTATATGGCCATATGGTTATTATCCAGGTAGTTATTTCTGCAAATTTAAGATTGGGACGCGACATATTCTATATACATATGCATATACATATGCTATATTTCAAAATTTTGTTAAGTTTCCTGCATGCGCCAATTATCTAGAAAATAAAAGGTGCGTACTGTAAAATTTAGAGAAAGTGACTTACGATACTTTGGCAAAAAGGTATCGAGATGTAGTACCAGTGCTAAAAGTGAATTAAACATTCTAAATCAGAGAAACAACTTTTATTATACATGCAAATATATGATTTTATCATCAAAACTTAGGAACAGTTGCTGTAAGAAAAGTTATACTGCCCCGATCTCCCAGTGAGGCAATTGTGGGTATCTTTTGAAAATTTTTTCATCTCATATTTCGATGTTACAAATAATAATACAACTGGAATTTCTTCCATAACATATAAACTTGAAAAGAAAGAACACAGATTGTTTTAATTAATAATATAACCTATAAACTGTACAAAACAAAACTAAAATATAGAATTAAATGAAGTAAAATGAGTTTATATAATAAAGTATATAAAATCACCGTAAACAAAATATTTACTAGGAAATTGTATGCTCTTAAAATCATAAAACAAAATAAAATTTAAAAAAATGACATTAATCAAAGCTCCATAAAAACCTTTAAATGTCTATATTATTCAACACCAAGAAATAAAATCAGAAGAACACACCTTAACTTTCTCTTACGAGTCTTTTTATGATGACTGCTACTGCTCGTGGACTAGGCACATTTTATATATTACTTTATCAAGCCTTCTTCTATAGTCTTTAATACCTTCTTTTTTTGTACATTTTCCAGTTTTGTTTTTTCTGGTAAGTGATTGTGCTGCGTCCTCACTTGCACCCGTTGAAATATTAGAAGAAACATCTGCTGGCGAGTAAGACATATCAGAACTTTTACCCTTTTGAATAGCAGATGGCCCGGCTTGCACATCAGGCACCACAAATTGAGTCAATAATATCCAAATTCGTACTAGGCACTGCCATTTTCTTCAATGTACGTTTTCCAGGATATTCAACAAAATCTTCCTTTTGGAAATGCTTAGAACAAATTACTTTATTGACCGACCAACTAAAATTTGCTTTCTCAATTTCCAAGGCTTCTAGGCACAAATTTTGGTAAAATTTGTTACGAGGAAATCTGATTGATAAAATCAACACGATTATGCACAACAATAATAATATATTAATATATTTCCTAATATATTTCTTTGTAACTATTAACAACATAGTGTAAATTGTAATAATAATAGATGTACGTAATGAAGGCGGCCATCCATTACCTATATCAATTTATAGTTACAGAAAAATAAATTAAGACAGTCTGTTGACATTAATTAAGATACGCCACTGATCACTGGTGATAAATACTTACCGGTGAAAAGATACTCCGGGAAGCTTTCGATTCCGGTAATTTTTGCAGCACTTCACGATACAAGACATAACGTGCACCTTCAAATAAATATTTACATGCAGTACCTATTTTTTTAAACATAACCACGAAATCACCTACGAAAATAACAATCCACTTTGACAGTTCGGAAAGATTATGAGCAATCAGTGTGTCAACCCCCAAACATAAAAGAACTATGTAAGCATATTGAATTTCTATTGGTCAAATTTAAAATGCAATCCAATAATCAATAAGATAAGCCTATTAACAAAGACCGAGATATACTGTTGTAAAATTTGGTTCTTAAGGTTAGCAACGCCAATGTATAATATGGCGGCGCCCTTGCCGTCGCCCTGAATTTGGATGCGCACACGTCGAAGCTCATTCTCCCCTCTCTATATCTCTGGACGAATGTAGAGGGTAGTTCTACTTGAAGCCACTGTGAGTTAAGGAGTGGTTGGAGTTTTTGCAAATGTATTTTTTTTCCGATGGACATGTGAACAATCTATGGTTTAATAGTGCAATAAAAATAATATGTAATAATAGAATAGAACAGAATAGAGCAGAGCAGATCGGAGCGGAGCAGAACAGAACAGAACAGAATAGGCTTATTGAAGAAAAAACGTTACTATGTTCGTTAGGCGGTAGAGATCTGCACGGGCCGTTTTTTCAGGCCCGGCCCGACCCGAAACCCGAAAATTTCAAATACCTTACGGCCCGGTCCAACCCGAGCGCAATGAAAACAAAAATTCAACAAGTCCCGGCCCGACCTGACTCGGCCCGCACTTCAATGAAATAAAAAAAAAAGACTATTTTTTTAATTCAGACTTAAGTACATGGCTCAAAATAATCCATTAAAAAAAACAGAAATAAAAATATAAAAATATTTAAGTAGGTACAGTATAACAATATGTTAACAGTATTTGTCTTTCTTATTACTGTTTAAAAAAAGGATGTTATCAACGTGTTCAGGTGCCAAGCGCGTCCTTCTTTCTTATCGCTATCGGCGCGCGGCGTGGCCTCGCGGCTCCTGCAAGAGATAACTCGCAATTTTGGACCCGTATAAACCCAGCGTAAACGAAAAAAAAAAATAGGATGCATACTTTCAATAGTTATGAGGAGATAAACTTGATTGTTGAACAATAGAATAGAATAATACTGATTTATACTTATTAGGTATTTAAAAATGTATTGCGGTGCTGAACCATTAAGTCCGAAGTGGCCCGAACAGTCTGGCCCGGCCTGTCTGGCCCGGCCTGACCCGGACTGATATATTTCATAAAGGTCGGGTCGGGCTTTTTTCGGGCCAGCTCGGCCCGTGCAGTACTCTAGGCGTTAGTGTATATTTATGTCTATGTTGAGATAAACGAAAATATATAACTGTACCTAATTAAATTCAGTAAATATTGGGTGTCTCAAAATGAAACGTAAGATTTGAATTTGCCGCCATTTGTACAGTAAAGTGTTGGCAACCCTAAACAAAAAACAAATCGATAGCTGACAGTTTAGGGTTAGTAAAAATGGAGCGTTACACGATAGAACAGCGTGTCTTCATTATTGAACAATATTTCAAAAATAATGAGAGCTTGGCGGCCGCGTAATGACCATGCACAGCGAAGAGAGTTCGTTGAATGGATTATTGAACATCAACAAATGGATGCTGATTTTTCGAGCAACATCATCCTAAGCGATGAAGCACATTTTCACCTTGATAACACCGTTTTTTCTGCTGGTTTCAACAAGACGGTGCCACATGCCATACAGCCCGTGAAACAATTCAATTACTGCATGAGACATTTCCAG
This sequence comes from Tetropium fuscum, assembly GCA_964058915.1. Taxonomy (NCBI): domain Eukaryota; kingdom Metazoa; phylum Arthropoda; class Insecta; order Coleoptera; family Cerambycidae; genus Tetropium; species Tetropium fuscum. Next base: position 15,213 of record CAXKVY010004118.1, read on the forward strand.
GCCGTCTACTCTCTTTTTGGTGATCAGAATTGGCCCCCTAGATCGTGTGATTTAACACCATTAGATTTCTTTTTATGGGGTTATTTGAAATCACAGGTCTATGTCCATGATTTTCATGATTTTCGATTAATAAACGATTCTAGTGAAACATACACATAAATTTATATTTCCAAATCACGACGCCGTGTCATCAATCTGTCACTGTCAATAATGTCATGCTTAATTGTTGAAATATAGTTCTGTAAAAAGTCGAATAAATGGATATCGAGAAAGATTTTAACTTAACCCCGCCCGAAGTGGCAGAAACTACAAATGCTAAAAACTGCAACAATAAGCTTACCACCAGAAAAGAACAAACATCTTATATAAAAAAACTTAATAAATAATTGAATTTGTACTTAGTTTTCTTAAATAAAAATGTAAAATAAGATTTTCTCCATTTTACAGTCCATTTTACAAGTACAGTCGACGGAAAAATTTTGTAACTAACTCGTGTATTAAAACGCGATTAATAATCTCGACAATTAAATATCTCGATTATTAATCGCTGTCATTAATACACTAGTTCGTTAAATAACTATTAATAACTGGTTTCAATCTGATTTGTCAGATTGCATCATAATATCAAGAAAGAAGGATCGTAACCAGGAAATGCAAATGTTTTTCCATACGGCATATCCGTAGTTACATATAGCAACGCAAAATAGTCTAGTAACAGCCACGCTCATAATTATCGTAAAAAATTGTTAAATTAATAGTAAAACTAAAATTAAAAATATTTGAGTTTGTGGAAAATAATTAAGAACAACCAGTGGAAAAAGTCTACAAGTAGAATTAACTGCAAATTAAGTTTTTCGTCGTAAATAAGAAGGGAGAAGTAGAGGCTTGGTAGCCTCCCTAGCCGCAGAAGAGTTTGGTGATCAATATAATAGAAAAGAAAACAATTTTCTAATAAATTTCCAGTAAAAATATAAGTGCAGAGGCCGAAAATTAGAGGTTTGAGGGTGAAGCTATCCCATAATAAAGTTCCAGCGATTAATAGCAGCATTCCAGAGGTAGTACGGCGACATCCGCTAGATGACACCACCTGAGCCCAGCAGCATCTAGTAGTTCGTATTCCAACCAGTGTTCGAGAATAGTGATAAGTGTTTGTGCTTCGTAATTAAAAAGGATTAACATAAATTTCTAAGGTAACAACAAACTTTGCTGGTCAATAAACATAGTCATATATAAATTACTTCTTCTTTTTTGTTCTGTTGAAACTTTTCAGGGAACATTTTAAATCATACAATTTGAGATTAAACAAGACTCAATAGATTTAATAAAATATTATAGTGTTATAAAATTCACTATTTGGAAAGTAACTTCACTTTAAAATTTTAATCTTGCAAAAATATTTTACATAGACCTAAGTGAACCCCCGCTAGGACGATAGAGTACTCATGTTTTAAGAGATATTTCCAGTAAATTACAAATTAGTGTTCATAGAACTGGCGTCCATAAACAACAAGGTTTCAATAGGGAAGAAATAGTGTAAGTATACTGTAAGCTAATCAGATATTTCTTCGCCATACTATTACGTTACATTATCTCAGTTTATACTAATCTTATGTAAAACGACAAAGCATAGAGCATTTTCACATATTATAAATTCATAACTTATCAATTTTCTGTAGCTGTATCAATAACTGTAGCTTCTTTCTTTGGTAATTGCACTATTATAGATTTTTTTATTCAGATTTCCGTTTAAGGCTCATACAGGGTGCAAAAATGAGAATCCTGAGACACCCTGTAGGGAGCATTAGCATCAACAACGGTTGCATAAAGAAATCATACTGTAGCCTCATATTTTCTGAACATTTTGTTTTTTAATTTTCTCTATCTGCAATATCAAAGAAAATTTTTAGTTTTATACCAGAACATGTTTTTTTTTATTAAAATGACATTTTGACAACATTAAACTGAGAATAACACTAATAATAATTAGCAATACATAGCAAAAGTACAATAGTAGCGCGTGTTTTCACCTCTACTTCTAATAACTGCTTCCCATCGCCGAGGTATATTCGATATTAAATTGGATAACTGATCTTGGTCAAGTCCATTCCAAATATCGGTAACCATTATTTGGACATCTTGCAAGAGGGGGTTGATGCTATCTCAGTGTCCTACCCATAATATCCGATGAGTGCTCAATACCATTCATATCGGGACTGTGCGGTGGACAATTTACAGTTCGAATATTTACTTCATGTAAATATTCATTGACGATGCGCGCTAATGCAGTCTTGGGTTATCGTGCACTAGTAAAAAGATATTCTAAATGTACGGAGCGAAAGGGACAACGTGCTTAGACAAAACGTCATTGATCTTTCGCTATTTAAAGAACCCCCGCGTAAAGATACGATATCCGTCAGTGCTGTGAAGGAAATTACAGCCCAAAACATCACAGAGCCAGCACTGAGTTCTGTCAAAAGTTTCCTTGACGTGGTAAAACGTTCTCTTAAAGCACGCAGTCTAATATAGCGATCTTGGGCAACGGTAGTTTCCCGAAGCCTGCCTTGTAGTGGACGTATGTTATAGTCATTAGTTTCCCTGAAGTGTTGGACAACACGAGAAATTGTATGTGCAAATCCTAATCTCAAACCAATGGCGTTGTAGCTGAGTCATTCGTTATGTAACGTCACTGCTTGAACATAGAAAGTGAGGTTATACGACAGATATTGAATTTAAGCGTATGATTTATGAATTATATAATATAATAAATAGTTTTAAGTTAAAGTACATAACTTAAATAAAATGATTCAATCTGATTGGCCAGATCAAAATAGCATAACATAAGAAGTAGGTAACCAGGAAGTTGCATTTGTTTTTTACTACGGTACATCTGTAGAAACATTATAGAGAGTCTAGCTACGGTGTTCGAAGAAGTAACAACCACGCTCCTGAATTTAATGAAAATTTATTATAAAATAATTGTAAATTTAAAGTAATAATCGTAAATTTGTACTAAATAAGAAATAATGCCAGTGTAAATGGTTTAGAAGAGAAAGAACTGCATAAATAATTGTTTCCCTTGTTTTTACAAGTAAGAAGTGAAAGGCTTGGTAGCGTCCCAGCCCAGTAGAAGAAATTTGCGATCAATAACAAACAAGAAAAGGAAGAAATTTTTCACAGTAATCAAAGTAATAGAATATTAAATACTACAGTAGCAGTAAGTAATAAATTTGAGGATAAATTAATTCCAAGGCGAGATCCAACAAAGACAGTCAGCATTCCAGAGGCCGTTCTGCGACATCCCGCTAGATGACACAATCACCAGAGCCCAGCGGCATTTATTAGTTCGTGCACCAGTGAAACCAAAAAGGTGATAAGTTTTGTGCGTGGTGCTAAAAGCATTAGCATATTTTCAAGGTAATAAATAAATCAAGATTTGCTAGTATTAAGGAATATTGTGTCAGAGGACTTGGTCCCATGTAATAGATTTAAGTTACGTAGGTAGGTTTATTTTTATTAATCGTATATGTCAATAAACAGAGTCATATGCAATCAACTACTTTTTTCTTGTTTTTAGAAAATTTCAGGAAATAATTTAAAACTAATACAATTTTGCATACTATAAAATTCATTATTTTAAGTCAGTAAGTAACTTCATCTTGCAAATGATCTTTTTCACGAAATATACAGGGTGAGTCAGTTTTTTGTAGACAAACTTTAACAGGGGATAGAACGCACGTTTTTAAAAAGAAAAGTGCCTATAAAGATATGGCCGATCTAGCTTCCTAAGGAAGATACAGGGTGTTAAAATTTAATTTTTTTTACATTAATGTGTAATATTTTCTGAACGGAATGATATATTCACAAAATATTTTACACATATCTTAACCTGCATAGGATCAACATGTTGTATTGTTCCGGTCGAAAATACTATAGTGGATGTTACTTTTTTCGGGTACTTCGACTATTCTGCATAATAGAACTTTTTTTTCGTACGCCACTGACATTATCTGATACATATTTCTAAAATAACGGCCCCTTAGTAACAATTTTGATCTCTTGTAATTTTGCTCTAACTATGACAGTTTTCGAGATATTGGCCGTTGTTTCTCTGACAGTGTAATGTCGTTATTATAATTTTTTTTTCTCGAATTTTCTTTATGACTTATAAACGAACGTTTAGATTTTTTCATGTTTGGGGGATAATGCCTATTAATTAAGGCGCATAAAACAAGCGGTAAGAATGTTCAAAAACTTGCACAATGGCGGGGTGGAAGGGGTGCTCCACCCCTTTCGTAAACAGAACTTCTACGCCAAAGACTATTTAAAAAAAACTGTTATTTTCATTATCTACATACAGTTTAACAAAAATAATGTCCCGTCTTCTGTTTCGAAATTCCTGTGCGTTTCCTAGTTATTTTGATTTTTAGTGTTTGATGTGGTACTAAATTAAGTAATTTATTTATTAGCAATAATAATTATCGGCTAAATATTTAATTCTTTCAACGAAACCTACCTAAATATGGTTTGTTAAGGATTCTAAAAAGCCGAAATCTCTTTATCTCTTTCCAAGTAATTACAATTACAAAAAAAAACATTAGATGAACATTGATGTTAATGTTTATGGAGATATAAACATTTTTGAATTTATAGCAATATTTAATTAACAATAATAATTGTGGAATAAATAACAATTGTTAGCAATAATGATTTATAAATAACAATTACAAGAATTAATAACAATAACACTAGTACCTACATACATAAAATTAGATACTTTGTTCAAAATGTAAACCGTTCTTCTCAATACACATTTCACTGCGACGTATCATAGAACGTCTTAAGTTAACTAAATGATGCACCCTTATTTCATTGCAAGCATCTCTAATGCGATTTTGAAGTTCCTCAAGTGTATTAACCGGAGTGGTATACACTATTTCCTTAATGAATCCCCACACAAAAAAGTCAAGTGGTGTTAAATCGGGGGATCTGGGAGGCCACGCCACTGGACCTCCACGACCTATCCACTTCCCTGGATAGTTATTGTTTAGCCAATTTCTTACATTTCTGCCACAATGGGCCGGGCACCCATCAAGTTGAATCCAAGACTGTCTTCTTAAATTCAAAGGAATGACTTCCCATATATTACCATGGTGTTCTTCTAAAAATTGTAGGAAATTTTCTGAATTTACACATTGTGGCAAGAAATAAGGTCCAAACACGTGGTTGCCGTAAATTCCAATCCAGACATTTGTACTGAATTCATGTTGAAAACTTCGTGGTCGAATGGCATGTGGGTTTTCATGTGCCCATACATGCAGATTGTGAAAATTTACTATACCACGATGAGTAAAACAAGATTCATCAGTCCACAGTATATTGGATAAGAAATCCCTATTATTTTGAATGGAGTTAAGAACCCACCTACAATAAGTAAGTCTTCGTTCAGCGTCACCTGGACATAAACCTTGAACAGGTTGAAAATGATATGGGCGCCACTGTGCAAGTTTTTGAACATTCTTACCGCTTGTTTTATGCGCCTTAATTAATAGGCATTATCCACCAAACATGAAAAAATCTAAGCGTTCGTTTATAAGTCATAAAGAAAATTCGAGAAAAAAAATATAATAACGACATTACACTGTCAGAGAAACAACGGCCAATATCTCTAAAACTGTCGTAGTTAGAGCAAAATTACAAGAGATCAAAATTGTTACTAAGGGGCCGTTATTTTAGAAATATGTATCAGATAATGTCAGTGGCGTACGAAAAAAAAGTTCCATTATGCAGAATATCCGAAGTACCCGAAAAAAGTAACATCCACTATAGTATTTTCGACAGGAACAATACAACATGTTGATCCTATGCAGGTTAAGGTATGTGTAAAATATTTAGTGAATATATCATTCCGTTCAGAAAATATTACACATTAATGTAAAAAAAAATGAAACTTTAACACCTTGTATCTTCCTTAGGAAGCTAGATCGGCCATATATTTATAGGCACTTTTCTTTTTAAAAACGTGCGTTCTATCCCCTGTTAAAGTTTGTCTACAAAAAACTGACTCACCCTGTATACAACACTCGGAGTAGTTTCCACAAACACCAAAACACTTTCACTTCGCTCGACGCGCGCTTCGCCAACCAAGTTGGCATCATCCGGAGACGCTTAAAACTAATCTTAAACTACAAAATCTACCATATTTATACTATTTTCATGGTGACGTCACTAATGATATCACCGTGAAGGTGATATACTCGTGGTTTGAGTAAGATTTTCAAAAACGTGGGTATAACAGCGATTCATTCGTCTAGCAACAAATTACAACAACTTTTAGACAATCCAAAGGATAAAATTGTTCCAAATGAAAGGTCTGGGATTTACGAAATTAGTTGTAATGATTGTGATCGAAAATATGTTGGACAAACGAGACGATCAATTAACACCAGATTTAAAGAGCATATGGCTCATCTAAAATATGGAAGAACAGATAAGTCTAGTGTTGCACAACATGCTTTTGACAACAATCATAGAATAGATATTAGTAATTTAAGATTAGTTAGAAACGTGACCAATAATAGACAGTTGGGTGCATTTGAGAGCATAGAAATTGTAAAATGTAATAGTAGTATGAATAGCGACAAGGGACCTATACCATATAGCCCGCTTTACGCGTTGCTTAGCAACCGATGATTGAACCGTGATTAGTCACGCGTAAATTTCACGGTGATATCATACCGTAGCCCGCTTTACGCGTTGCTTAGCAACCGATCATTGAAGCGTGATTAGTCACGCGTAATTTTTACGGTGGCGTATCATATCATTAGTGGCGTCACCATGAAAATAGTATAAATATGGTAGATTTTGTAGTTTAAGATTAGTTTTAATCGTCTCCGGATGATTCCAACTTGGTTGGCGACACGCGCGTCGAGCGAAGTGAAAGTGTTTTGGTGTTTGTGGAAACTACTCCGAGTGTTTCAGTTACATCAAAGGTTCCAGCCCTATCCAGTAGAAATATATACACTCAGAGGTACAAAATTCGATCTATCTAAAATTTACCAAAAATTCATTTGAAATTATTTTCCTAACTATAGGTTCGATTTACATGATTTTTTTCCGAAATTGTAGGTTTGTCCGTGCGGAATGCAGATGTGCTACTGAATTTCAGCTCAATTTTAAATTTTGACCATATACAAGGTGTCTACAAAAATATACAAGGTACAAAAATCCAATGTAATTGACATTGGATTTTTGCATAAAGTTTGCAACACTCTGTGGTAAGTGCAAGCAATAAAAAGATGCAAATTTGGTTCAAACAGAACTTTAGCGTAAGTCTCTTCTTAACAATTCATTTTTTAATTCATATCAATATCTCTATTAATAGGGAAGATATGATTAATTAAAATAATGACGTAGTTTTTCAATTTATAAATAACATTAACTTTTAACTTCACAAACAAAGAACCAACAAACAAAATTTCTCGATAATGAATGTAACAATATTTTAAAATTAACAACAAAAATAAACTTAATAAAAAAGTTAATGTCTTGTATTGCCTCCCCGAGCAAGAATGACAGCTTCCATGCGTCATGGCATCCCCTCAAATAAATGACGAATGGCACCTTGGTCACATTCATCCCATGCTTGTACGACAGCTGCACTAAGCTCCGTCAGGTTCACAGGAGTAGGAACTTTAGCTCGAATACGTCTTCCTACCATGTCCCAAATATGTTTCATAGGGTTAAGATCTGGACTTCTTGCAGGCCACACCATAGGGTTAACATCAACCTGATCCAAATACTCGGAAACGATTCTTGCCACATGTGAACGGGCATTATCATGCATTAGCATGGAATTGTTTCCAATAAATGGGACAAAAGGTACAACATGTGGTTCTAAAATGTCAGTAATATACTTATCAGCAGTCATTGCCCCACCATTACCACCACTAAGTCTGTACGAGCTTCAAGACCAATTCCTCCCCACACCATAATTGAGCCACCACCAAAACTGAGCCTTGGCACAATATTCGCCAGACTCTGTGACGGCCATCTGGAGATAACATACAAGATCTCGATTCATCAGTAAACAGGATTTTACCACATTCCTCAATTCCCCAATTTTGGTGTTCACGGGCGAAAAGAAGGCTCTGTCTACGATGTTCTCTAATCAGCAATGGGCCAATGGGCAGGTCTTCTTGCCTTTAAGCCAACTTCATTTAGCCTTCTTCTCACAGTTCGTACACTAATATCTACACCACCTACATGTTGTAAAGTATTCCGCTGACTAACTGAAGTAGATTCCCTGTTCCGTAGTATTCTTAGGGCTACCAAACGGTCGTCCTGCTGGGTTGTACATCTTTTTCTTCCTGATCGCATTCTTCTGGTGTATTCTCCAGTTTTTCGAAACCGTTCCACGGCTCTTTGAATACTACATCCCGAAACACCTAATATTGCCGTATAGTATTGCGACCGCCCTTCCTGTATTAAAATTAAAGTTATGGCTCTGGCGGCGCCAGTTGCACTTAAGACCATTATTACTTTTTATTGTTTACCGTTACTTTGTTATAATTCAGACCAAATCGCAACAATTAACTTAGAAACACTAGCGACACTTGTCAAAAAAAACAAACGAAGATGCTAAAGCAACTTTGCAAAAACCCATTGGAAATTGCATTGAAAATTACCATGACACATAGTCATTATTTTAATCATATCTTCCCCATCAATAAAGAGATTTACATGAATTAAAAAATGAATTGTTAAGAAGAGACTACGCTAAGTCCTGTGCCAAAATTTTCATCTTTTTATTGCTTGCACTTACCACAGAGTGTTGCAAACTTTATACAAAAATCCAATGTAATTGGTACACCTTGTATATGGTCAAAGTTTATAATTGAGCTGAAATTCAATAGCACATCTGCATTCCGCACGAACAAACCTATAATTTAAAAAAAAAATCATGTAAATCGAACCTATAGTTAGGAAAATATTTTCAAAAGAATTTTTGGTAAATTTTAGATGAATCGAATTTTGTGCCTCTGAGTGTATAATGGACCTAATTGGAGCCCCTCTGAGACTATAAAGTGCTCATGACTAAAGCGATCATTCAATTAAAATAAAAATTAGTGTTCATAGGACGGGCACCCATAAAACAGAGAAGGATTCAATAAGGAAGAAAAGAGAGTAAGTACCCTATTTCTGCCGCGCACAGCTCACCATAAGTGGTTCAACAACATTTGGATACATCTATGTTTTAATGAAATTCTAGAGGAAGCAAAAATTCCAACACCATGTTTATTTTTGCCTTCTCTACAATACAATGAAACTAGTGGGTCAGGAAAATAAATTATCTTTAAATTTTCTTCAAGCCAATGTTCCGACATAAAATGTCAAAAGGATTACTTTTTAGAAGAATTTTCATTTCATCAACTTTAGTGGAAAAGCTTTGAACAGTGAGATGCAGTAGAGCAAAAAATCAGTAAACCTAGGCCGATATTAGTCTCCTCTAGATGTATTTGCTGGTTGATTTCTTCTATTACCACGTGATCCTTTGTGGCCAAAACCCCGTCCAAGCTGTCACTAACTGCATTTGCCAAGTCTTTTTGGGCGAACAGAGTTTGTGAGAATTTTATCCTGCTGTCTTCCCGCTGCTCAACTGTCATGTACTAGGGGGACTTTATTAGGATGAGCAAAGTAATTTATGCTTTGAAACATGAAAACTTTCCAGTATAATTACGTATTGCAAACTGATTGGTAAAGATAAGTCTATTTCAATAACATTACATAACGTAGACGTGATGTCTATAATGCCAGACGAAATATAAATATTTATTTGAAAAGAACGTGCGTTCAAGAGCGCCAGATAGCTTCGGGTTCGGCTCCATTAAAAAACGGGCAAATAGGTTATCAGTTTTAGATTAAAAGGGTATCTGGTTAAAAATTCGGCGATTATAATTCTGTTGAATAATTAACTATGAGACATGGAAAAGCTGTTAGCCTAAATAAAGACAGTTTTATACCGAATTTATATATTTAAATAATATACAGTGCGTTAGAAAAGTGACGGATAAATTCAATATTTCTTAAGACTGACGTCTCTATCTAAAATCATCGGATTGATATTGTCATATACATCCTGTACATCAGGCAGGATGTGACGTCATCGATAATATTTTGATGTAATGATCGAGTTGCATTCATTCATTTTGAATTTTATTTGTATTGATTTTAAGTATGTGGATTGATCGTGTGAAATTTCAGAGCCTGACCTGTCATTCTAAGAAAATAATTAATTTCCTTTAAATTTACCATTTCAAACTGTTCCTTAAAATTTTTCACTGTGATTATATCTTTAGTAGCGATGCCTAAATCATCCATATATAATAAACCGTATAAAGATTTATTTAGTTTATGGCTTTATTAGCGAAGGATTTTGACACTGTATGTCATAAACAGTTATTAGATGCTTTGCAAGATATGGGAATAAGAGGAGTGGCAAATGATTTAATCAAAAATTATTTAACTGACAGAAAACAGCAGGTACAAATAGGTTCAGTACTGAGTTCTGAAAGAACTATTGAATATGGGGTACCGCAAGGAACAGTACTTGGACCCATATTGTTCACTGTCTATCTTAGTATTCTTACCGCCAACAGTTCCGGAATAATAAATAGCTTTGCAGATGACACGGCGATATTCTATAATGCCACTACCTGGAATGAGTTAAAAAGTAAAGTTGAGTCTGATATATCTACAGTAACTGATTATTTTAGTAATAAAAAACTAACCATAAATAAGTTTTTGCCCTTCTCTTGTTATAAGAGTAACTTACCTAACTATAACTCCCTAGAAATAACAACGGGAACCCAGACAACTTATATAGAATCCGTAGATAACATTAAGTACTTGGGAGTTATATTTGATAGCCATTTAAGATGGGACACTCACACAAAAAGTATAGCACAAACTCTACGTTATCTGATATGTAAGTTTAAGTATTTCAAAAAATTTCTTGAGATAAAACAACTAGAAATACTGTATCAATACAGTTCAATCGCGCATACAATATGGAATATTGGGTTCGGGTGGTCTAGCTACTGTTCACTTGCAAAAGTTAGAAATAATACAAAAAAAAATTCTAAAAATAGTATATAACAGAAATGAAACATACCCTTCAGACAAAATATACACAGAATCACGCGTGATGGATATTAGGCAATCATTCTTTTATAATATTGTTACCTACTTATTTAAACGAAGAACATCTTTGCAATTTATTGACCATAGATATGCCACGAGACAAAAGCTTAGTCAATATGTGAGAACTAACATTAGACACAAGACAATCGGTCAACGTAGCCATATTTATTTGTCATATAGAATATATAACTCTTTACCAGAAACTCAAAAACATTTAATCAAATCAATTAATTCCCTATCAAAACTGAAAGCTGAAATTAAAAATTACATTTTTTCTATTGATAGGAACATAGTGACTTCTCTCATAGATATTAAAAATTACTAATTTTCAGTTCCCAGTACTAACATAACAATTTAAATTTAAAATAAAAAAATATATATGAAAAAAAATGTATTATAATTCAATACAAAATTGTACTCTCATTAAGGCAACGATATGTATGTGTGTGCATGTGTGTCTATGTATGTGTGTATGTGTGTATATATGTGTGCATTTATTTATTTATTTGTGTATTCTAAGAATTTGAGTTCCGTCAAAAACTAATGTAATAAAACGTCACTGCAAGTGTTGGAGTATTAATATTTTAAATTCAAGTATAAATGATCAATGAAATAAATCGTATACTGCTCTGAAGATCCTCAAGAAAGGTGAAAGAACTTGTACAACTTCTAAGTGGTTCGTTTTCGTGTGTATAGTGGTTCATTTCCGTATGTATGTCCAGATATAGCACTGGTAAGTGTGTTTTGCTTCTTATTCGTCTATTTGCTTATTTCTATAATACGTCTAAGATGGCAGCAAACAGTTTGTAAATAAAATTATTCGCCTCAATTTTTCCACAGGGTGTTTTGAGTTTACGACAAAAAACAACACTTTGATTTACCCCTGTATAATATTGCCTGGACGAAAAATATGACTTATTACAATAATTAAAAAGACACACAATGAACTGATCTACAGACTGGTAAAAAATTTATGAAAATCAGATGAAAAATAAAAAAGTTATAAAACATCAAAATTGGGCAAAATTTTAAGGTGACGGAATTTTGTGCCGGGGAGTGTATATATATATATATATATATATATATATATATATATATATATATATATATATATATATATATATATATATATATATATATATATATATATATATATATATATATATATATATATATATATATATATATATATATATATATATATATATATATATATATATTTATCATATATATCATATATATCATATTATGTATAGATCACTAGATAGTATATTTGCTGTCAAGAAATAGTGAATTCTCGCACGCGCAACCTTGAGTTATTGTGGGATTCCCTTGTTTATTTACAACTATATGTTATATTTTTAAAAAAAATATGTGTGTGTACGTGTGTGATGTATATGTGAATATATGTATGTATCTATTGTGAATAGATAGGTATGGGTATGTATATTTATTTAAAATGTTTACATATTTATATAGATATATAATATCTATCTTTATGTTACCTATAAATGTTGTTGTTTTACTGCTGGTCACATACATATATTGTATTGTAAATTAATTTGTGTAATTAGATTGGTAAATAAATATTATTATTTATTTTTTTTGTGCTGGTAAGTCCCCCCTGGCCTCCGACTAGCCCAGAGAGTCCCTCCAGCTTCGTTACTCAACGACCGCTCCCCACGTCCGCGGGGTAAGCGGTCATTGAGGTCGCAATTCATGTGTCCTGAGTAGACGCAACGAGCCAAGTATGGCGGCCTTCTGCATGTTCCCAGCGATGACTTCTGCCGATTGACGGCATGCTGGGATGGTTCTTAATTCTGAGAGCAATGATTGTCGCATACCTCCGAGAGAGCCAATAATAAGAACCACTATTTTAACAGAATAACCCGGGTACAGCCTGCGGAGTTCAGAGAGTAAATCTCGATATTTTGTCCGTTTGTCCTTCTCTTTCAAGACAATGTTCTTTTCGGCCGGAGCCGAAAACTCAATAACGAACATCGTCTTGAGTTGGTGGTCGAGGAGGACTATGTCAGGCTTATTGGCTTGTATCCGCCTGACAGTGGGGAATGAATAGTTCCAGTATAACCGGGACCTCTCATTCCCCACAACGGACTCAATATCCCCCGGAGCATAGGGCAACACCGGTGTCTGATCTATACCGTACGAGTGCCGTAGGTGGTAATACAGCACTTGTAATGCCGCGTTATGTCGATGGATATAGGCAGAGACCGCATATGCTGGACAAGCTGACAGCAAATGCATAATGGTCTCTGGGGCCCGACGACATGCTCTGCAGCTGACGTCAGGCACTTCTATACCCATCACGCGGCTTCGGTAGACCAGGGTGTTTAATACACCATCTTGGCAAGCTAATATAAAACCTTCGGTCTCTGACTTCAGCCCAGCTGACCTCAAAAAGCTAAAGGTCAGCTTTTGGGATAAGCCTAAGTCTTCTATATTTCTATAGTAGACTCCGTGCAATGGCTTATCCCTGTGCTGCTGAAAACGAAGTGTATTTCCAGCAGCACGAAGGTGGGCTTTCAACCGAGCAGGGTCCAACTCGGTGACAGAGTTTGGATTATTCTGCTCGGTGTCGAAGTCGAGACCTAGGCTATTAGCTGCTCTTTGTGCTGCCCTATATATAAAAGCTCCTACGCCAGCTCCTTCATGGTCTTTGACCATGAGGAGTAGGGGATCCGAACTCCTGATAATTTTACAGGCCGTGTCCAGAGTTACTCTGTTGTGGAGACACTCCAATCCCAAGAGTCCACGGCCTCCCTGTTGTCGTGGGAGATATAATCGCGGAACGGACGATCTCGGATGCAAACTCCGACAGAGATGCATCATTTTGCGGGTACCTACGTCGAGTTGCTTTTTGTAATATAATACTTTTCTGTTATGACTAACAGGCAACCCTAAACAAAAAGCAATTCAATAGCTGACAGTTTAGGGTTAGTAAAAATGGAGCGTTACACGATAGAACAACGTGTCTTCATTATTGAACAATATTTCAAAAGTAATGAAACAAGGTTGCTACAATTCGCAGACGATATAGCGCTATATGTGGAGGATAAATCAATAGAAAGATGTAACAATAAATTAGAACAGGTAATGAAGACAGTACAAAATTGCACAGTGAACCACGGCTTGACCATATCAGAAAATAAATCGGTAGTGGTAACCTTTACGAGGAAACATTTCCATCCACCAAGATGTATAAAATTATACACATCGGTCGTTCCATATAGAACTTCTACCAAGTTCCTAGGAATTTACTTGGATAAAAAACTAAACTGGAAGGAACACGTACATCACATATTAAAGAAGACGGAGAATGCTGTAAATATTATAAAAACCTTCTGCCATCAGAAATGGGGCTCAGATCCAAACATTACGTTAACATTTTACAGAACTCTCGTTAGATCAATTATTGACTACGGGTCAATTGTTTATGGATCTGCAGCTACAACCCACCTCAGAAAAATCGAGCAGATAAAGAACAAATGCCTTAGAATGTGCATTGGATACCTACCAAGTACCCCGATTGACATCCTAGAAGCTGAAACATGTGAACCACCTTTAGATATGAGAAGAAAATATCTCAGTGACAAACAGATCCTAAAATATCAATAAAAAAAAAAGTGAATTACTAACACCAATTACAGAGCTATGCCGATTATGCCACACGTCAACATATTGGCGCAATAAAAAACGTCCCCTCATAGCTGAGAGCATAGAAAACACGTCTGACCTTATTGGAGAGCTACACATACCCGAAGGTGAGCCCTATTTCTCTCTAAACTACGAAGATTACCTGTACCCACTGAAAACATACATCAATACAAATTTCCTTGATACCAACCCGTTAAAAGTCAACATCGAATTCAATAAAGTACAAAATGGAATGGTTTCGAAAAAATTTACACCGATAGCTCGAAATATAAGGAAAAAGTAGGATGTGCAATATACTATCCTCAGGAAGATGAGAAAACATTATACTCTCTATCCAAATATGCGTCAACCTTCACAGCAGAGCTTATAGCAATTAAAGAAGCAATCAAAATTTGTTTGAAACACGCTAAAAATAAATTTGTTATTTTCACTGACTGCAAGAGTATAGTGGATAAATTAACTCACACTGAGACTCGATCACATCTAAATCACATATTCATGGAAATAATAACTCTAAATAGAGAGGCACATCTAAAATCAAAAATAATATATGTCTCGTGGGTAAAAGCCCACGTCGGCATTAAATACAACGAAAAGGTGGATCTACTCGCAAAACAAGCAACAGAAGTAGGAAGATTATCCTTCGAAAAATTACCCAGGTCGGACTTTTTATGGATAATAAAAAGCAGGCTAAGAAAAGCATGGCAAGAAAATTATAGCAATTCAGAGAAAGGCCTATGTTACAAAAACATCCAGCCCTTCCTTCCCACACAACCATGGTTCTATAATATCTATAATCGCCCATACATCCGCACTATATGCCGGTTACGAAGCAATCATTCCCTTTGCCCAGACTACAAAGCAAAAATTGGACTCACAGATATACCGTATTGCATATGCGACGAATTAGCTGACCAACAACACATAATCTTGGAATGGCCATTAGAGTTTATCAACATTAATACCCTGTATGAAAAACTCATAACAAAAAATGTACAACTCCCCATTAACCTACCGTATTTGCTAACGTATACTAAAAAAAAAAAATTAAAATAAATAAATAAATAAATAAAAAGAAAAGAGGAGCAGATATAATAATGACAAAAAAAAAATATATATGGCATATAGAAAACAAAATATAACAAATATAACAAATAAAATAAAATGTAACATTTTAATGATGGGTGCATACCAGGTACCAATCATTTAATTAAATAGTCTGGCTAATTGGTTCCATCCAGTGCCATTTAACACATATCACACACATTGTTTATATAATCCGTTGAGATTTTTTGTACTAACTACTCATATATACTCGTAATATTCGTAACCACTCGTAACTCGTAAATACTCGTGACCCTATATTGTGATTCATACTAGTGGTATATTATATTATTTATCTTAAATTAATTTTAAACCTTGTTTCATAATCTTTGTTCCTCTTAACTCAAAACAAGTGTTAAGTCACTTATTGAGTATATTTGTTTATTTGCAACTTTATGTGTTTACTGTACTCTATTATTGTTGCGTATTATTCTGCCCTGTTAAGGATAAACGCCGTAACTGCAATCTTAATGAATTTCGAGATTTTTGACATATCGCTCCACAACAAGCTTATGTGTCGGTTTGTTAGGTTCAAAAGTCGCAAATCTTGCTAAAACATCCAGAAAATTACATGGTTTAAATGTCGTAAGTACAATTGTAGGCGTGTTGTTAATAAAAAAATATCCACACTACAACATGTTAAGCCTTTGTGTCGTATCTACACAGTAGATACGACAAATGCCCTTAACACTTTCCACATACGGCAAAACTTCTTAAAATCATAGTAAATACGACAAATCTCCTTAACAATTCCTATGGGATGGCTTTTGACGTATGAGTCACTTGCAGACAACATAACCTCAAAATACGGCAGTACCAGTTGTAATTCAGGGACATTTGTAGGCGATTTTATATTGTTTAAAAGTTGTTGTGGTGGTTGTTTGGTGCTTTTAATAAAGGTGAGTGTTTATTATTTATTACTATTGTATAAAATAGTCTGTAAAAATAGATAAAATTAACATATATATGATACAAATTCGACAACTGGCTTTTTCTTTCATCAAATAAAATTTGTGTTGTAGTTTAACAATGTTTAAACAACTTTTAAGTTTCTAATTTTCTAATCTTTTCAAAAATAGTATCTAAGGGTGGTAGTCTTGAATAATACATAAACACGATTTAATTCGATTTTTATCCCTCATACAGCTATTGTTTTCATTCTTATTTTGTTGAAAAAACTATTATTTTACTCAATAAAAAGAGGATTTTAAGTTTACTGGTGTTAATAAATAAGTACTCAAATGTGTCATCGGTCGGCCTGCAAAACCTCGTATCTGCACTTTTATACGAAAATGATTTTTTTGGCTCTTTAGAATCGATACTATATTTCATAAAATAGATTACTCTCAAAGCGTAAGCGACATCGAAAAGGGCGTAAGCGACATCGAAAAGCGCGTAAGCGACATCGAAAAGGGCGTAAGCGACATCGAAAAGGGCGTAAGCGACATCGAAAATGGCGTAAGCGACATCGTAAAGGCTTAAGAGCCAAATAGTTAGATTGAAACAGCGTTAACGACAAAATTAAAAATTACGGTTTAATGCAAGTTTTTGTTGGTTTAACCCTTATATTTTCATTTCCACAATTAACGATTATTTTTAAAGGCTGATGCTGATTTTATATTGCCTCATTAGACTCATCTAGTTCGGAAACAGAAACTATTATTAAATGTAAGGAATCTTGCATTAATATCCTAGAAGATATAGTTATTACTCCAGCAAACAACGTAGATACTGATAATTGTAGCAATAATTGTTTTTTTACTGCCTTTTTACTTTGTAACAGAACTAATTAATAATATGATTGATGCGCAATTCAGCAATCTGAAATTCGAATTGCTAACGTATATACAAAAGCTGGGGAAATTAGAAAATGGACAAGGTTCAGCATTTCACTGGATTATCGAAAAAAAAGAAAAATCATAGAATCATAGAAAATGTTTTCATTAGCATGTAATCATTAGATAAATGTTTGATTTGATTTAACTAGTACTCTTTAATTTTTACGATGCACGACACTAATAAAGGATAACATTTCTATTAATCTTTTTTAGGCACATTTGTCATAACTAACAAAACTCTCCGTCAGAATTTGAAAACATCAAAAATAAGTGTATAGTGAAATTTAAAATTCAAAAATATATAAATATATATTTCAAGACCTTTACTTACCATAAAAAAACAAAATACTTATGATGGCACAATTGTATTCAGTATTTCTTCAATTACTCAAAACTAAAAAATGTGCACATACGACGTTTATCCTTAACAGGGCAGTATTATGAATTTTAATTGTTTGTTTTCAAATTTAGCTAGTTATTAATACTGTCTAACATTTATTCATATATACATTATTCATGTTTTATAATCTACTATTTATGCAAATAAACGTTATTATTATTATCTGCTATGTTTGCTATACTCTTCTACAACCTGTAGACTCTGCCTGGTGACGCCACACTTGAAATGTCGTATTTTCAACCCAAAAATCACTTAATACGTTGTTTAAATTTTCCCTAGAATATTTCCCTTTGGGATTCTTACACCGTAGCACAGTTTACTTATGAAAATTTGAAACTTATTTTTTATAATTAAAATTTACAATTTTCTACACACACATTTAGCGAGCTGTCCTTACTTTGGACGCTATTACCATTCTTCCTGCATTATTATTCATTTCTCCGGAAGTTATTCGAATTTGAACAATTGAACTTCGTTAGATACGAGCTTCTTGTTACACTATTTTCACATGATCTGGCCAATCATATCAAAGGTAGTATTTTAATTAATTTGTTTTACATTTAATTTCTATAATTTACGATCTAAATGGTTTAATTTTGTATTTTAAACAGTTCACTCATCACATTTACCTTTCGTAATCTAATTTCAACATTCAAAAGCCGAGTTGACTCTCGTACCCCTTTTTTAATACGATGCTTCTGCATTAATCTGTTTACATAAACATAGTTTATGTGGATGTGATATTAAAGAAATTTTGTTGTGACTTGTCTATTACTATGATGTTAAATTAGCAACAATCAATTGATTAACACAATTAGATATTGACCCAACTGATTCCATAATTAGCCGGGTTTCAAAATTTTGTTCGTTATTTTCGTGGTTAAATTGATGACCTGTTTCATTAGAAAGTTTTTTTAGAGCTGTAATATTAGCTGAATATTTGTGACCTTTTAAACGTTCTCCAAGAAGTTGCATTGTTTAACCAATGTAGACTTCAGCACATTGTTTACATGGAATTTCATATATACAGTGTGTAGTTTTATCAAGTGAATTTTTGTCTTTTAATGTTGTGTACAGGAATTTTAAGTTGTTTTGTATTTTTGTGTGCTGTGTGAATATCATATGTTTTTAAAATGTTTGATATATTTTCTGATAGTTGTCGTATATATAGCGTGACCATAATATTTGAACAAAAAAAAAGTACACAGGATTTGTAAAATAAAGGTTTATTTTTTATTGTATACAAGTATACAGATGCAAAAACAAAGTATTTTTATAAAAATATGTACTTAATAATAACTATAATAATATATACAATATACAAACGCAAAAGTTAATTTTCCTTCGACGTGCCAGCTTAACTATCCGGATCATTTTGATACCAATCGTATTTTTGGGAACTAAGGATTGCCTTCAAAATTTTTGGTTGACCCTTCAAGAAGAGGAACATTTCACTGCAAGTCTCATTGAAGTTTGTGTGGACTTGCATGATGGCTTCCAGAGTAGATAACTTCATCTGCGATTTTTCGGAACTCCAATAGTTATTTATATTTGAGAACAACCGTTCAAGCGACGCACTGGTCCCAGGCAGACAGAAAATGAACTCGCATAAAATCATAACATTTTTTAATCCGTTTTCTATTTGCAACAGTTCGAGCCATCGATATTCAGCACAAATAATTCTGGAATTCCAGTCAGCAATTTTATCTTGTGTAACGTTGGTTCGTACCAGACTAATTTCATCGAACAGTTCATCCTGATTCAATATCGGACCTATGTAGTCCTTGAAAGCTTCACATGAAGCTAAAATTTCAGTCCAAGAAACTTGGCCAAGTTAACCCATCCAAAAAGCTTTAATTCGCTTAAATTTGTACTCCAGTTCTGCAAATAAGTTACACAATGTGAATAGAATTGCTTGACATGCGTGATAAAGTTGTCCCGATAGTTTACACTGATGTCTTCCATATCCATATTTTCAAGTTTCAAAAGTGACTCTCTCACTTTAAGCGGCAAAAATAACTCATTCAAGCGATTTTGAAGCTTATTTATGAGTTCGAACTCCAAAGCGGCTTCTGTTGCGCATATTTTGTCACCTTCCACATTTAAAATCACTCTGTGGAAGAGAGATGCAATGTTGTGTACAAACCACATCCAAGCTTCGCTGGTTGGATTTTGGAAAAACTGTTTTAAAATTGTTGGACAATTGTCAATAGATAAAAAATATGCTTTCAAAGGTTCGTACATTTGTATAATTCGTTCAATGGCTGGCATTAGGCTCAAAAATCTTGTTTTTGAAAAAGACAGCATTTTTTTGTACTCGACATCAACAAAATCGCAAAGCTGTTTTAATTTATCCACTCTGACTGTAAAAATATAGAAATGCTTAAATATCTTAACCGCAATAACCTCGACATCAATTGGTAAGACGTCCGTCGCATTTTGTACACAGTTGTTAAAAATGTGTGCCACACATCCAATTCCAAGCAAGGGTTTGCCACGAGAAGCATTTAATTTGTGAAATAGATTGTTCACCCCTTTTCTTCTCATTTCGCCAAAATTTGTATTCGTATTATCAGCAGACAATCCAATACATTTGTCAAGTAAATTCTGGTTATTCAAAGCACTAACCACATTTAACTGCTCTGATGTTTCACCAGGTAAGTCGCGCAACTGAAGTAATTTCACTTGGATACCCTTTTGATAATCAAAGTACCTTACCATTAAGGGCACAACTTTAATTTCCTTATGATTTGACGAATCGATCGTGATGCTAACAAAATTTGCTTTTTGTAGATCAATCTTTAATCTAGACTGAGATTCTTGAGCAAAAACATTTTTCACAATGGCCTCAGTTTTGGTTCGAGCTGCTGCAAATTTAGGCTCAAACATATTTACTATCAGTTTGGACGTACAGTCTAATGATCTGAAACTTTGCAAATGCCTAATTGTATGATAAGCAAACGTACCTTCCTTTGCAGCAATCAACATGTTTTCCGAGCTGAAGTTTTTAGTTTTAAGTAAGGTTTCCAATTTTCTGCTGTTCAACTTCATCTTTGCAGCCAAAATATGCTTTTTCTTGGACAAATGTTGTTTAATGGTGCTGCGACCACTGTTAGAAATATCAACATCACTTCGGCAAATTTCGCAATACACAACATGCGGTGAAACATCTGATTTTACTTTCATAAATGGATACTCTGCCTGCAGTTCGGAGTTAAAATGGCATTTTCTTCGAGGCGGTGACATGTTGAGATAAGAATATGTACCTCTTCCACACGGAACACGAAAAAATACAAGGAAATCGCCAGACGCTCAGCTAAATCGATAAATCAAGACTAGTCGACAGCGAATGCAGACGTAAACAAACGAGATGCTAAGAATTCGTTGCGGCTGGTCAAATAGCGTTCGAACTGCGGTAAAATAAAACAGCGACATAAACGTATCGGCACGCTTGATTACGTGCACCGCGTCGTTGCGTGCTGTCTTACAGCAAGGCGATCATTGGCTGGCTGCACAGTGGGTTAAACCAAATCTATATACACCAAAAACAGTTTAATTATTTTGTTTCTTTATTGAAACAAGAAGTAGGACATACTTTTGTGTATCTTTAAAAAAAAGTACATTTAGGCGTACTAAATAAACCTTCAAAGACAGTAGGACAGTGTTTGAAAAGAAAGTACTGTCCTAATAAAAAAAGTACATATGGTCACCCTACGTATATATGGTAAGGCAATATATGTTTTATGAGTATTAGTTGTATTGATTAGTGGTGGTGGAGAATTGTAGTATTTGTGAATTCTGTTTTCCAAAATTTTGTTGATTAGAGAAAAATGATAGTTATTATTTATTAAAACATTTTTACTTTTTCTATGCACTCTTTCCTAACAATGACGTTAGCTTTATTGATTTGTCTGCAATACCAATTATTACAATTTTTTATGGTTGTAACGGTTTTTTGAGTTGAATTTTATATCTACCAGACCATGTTGTTTTTGTATTCCATTTTGTTAATATTTCAGTTTTATTATTTATAAGAGTTAAATCTAAGAAATTTATCTTATTTTCTGATTCCAAAGTCCTGCCATAGTGCAGGACAAAAAGCGTACAGTCAAGCAGTTACTGGTAAGCCTGAATTGAGTATTAATACAAATGAAACTAAACCAAATGACCAAAATATTCTCATACAAAACTCTCTTCAACAAATTATGGAGAAACTAACACAAATGGATGAACGTATCAGCAGACTTGAACATAGCGCTAAAGGAGCTATTCCAAAAACTCGTAATGTTACGTAGCCTTAGAATTATGGAATGGAATGCCAATGGACTCATACAACACCAACAAGAACTGCAAGCAGTCCTAGATATAGAGAACATTGACATATGCCTTACTTCAGAGACTCATTTTATTACTGAATCATTCATTACATTTAAAGGATATAGAACATATCACACTATACACCCAGCAAATGCAGTCAAAGGTGGTAGTGCCATCGTAATTAAAGATTCAATTTAGCATCATCAAGAAACGGGGTATAAAACAGAACAGTTTCAAGCTGCCTCTGTAAAGGTAAAAACCAAAACTTATGAGATAATAGTCTCTGCAGTTTATTGTCCGCCTAGGCATGCTCTCAAAAATGAACAATATGTAGACTTTTTAAATAGTCATAGGACATAGATTCATAGATTCATGATAGGTGGCGATTACAATGCCAAACATGTCCACTGGGGATCTAGGTTAACCAATACAAAAGGAAAAGAACTTCTACAAGCAGCCAATCAAATAAAGTGCGAAACATTATCTACTGGCAAGCCAACATATTGGCCTACCCTTAGCCTACCCCTAAAAGCTTTAGATTAAAACTTGAAGAACGTATCAATTTGTCAGTGCCTCTAAGAAATGAAAAACAACTAGATGAAGAAGCAGAATCATTAGTTAATGTTATCCAACAAGCTGAATGGGATAATACTCCAGATATTATTCCAAGAATTAAAGGTAACAACTATCCCAAAAAAATCAGAGCTCTTATTTTTGGGAAAATAAGGCTCAGAAGAATATGGCATCAAACTAGATCACCAGTCGATAAAACTATATTAAATAATGCCACACAACAACTCAAAAGAGAGATTAAAAAGATCAAAGATCTAGTCTTAGGTAGTCAGAAAGTATATTACTGACTACCTAAGTGAACTTTCAACTGACTAATCACTATGGAGAGCTACCAAGAGGCTAAAGAGACCAATACAGCAGAACCCACCAATTAAAAATACAGATGGTACGTGGGCAAAAAGTAATATACAAAAAGCCAGCAGGTACGCTTAATATCTTGAAGAGACTTTGCAGCCGAATGAGGGAGAAAACACTCTCGACTGGGAGAATCTTACCCAGAAAGAAGGTGCAATCAGACCTGCTACCCCGAAAGAAATAGCTAAAGAAATTAAAGAATACATTAACCCGAAAAAAGCCCCAGGATTTGACCTAATTACAGGGGAAATTCTAAAACATCTCCCACGTAAAGCCATTGTAAAACTTACCTATCTTATTAATGCATCTTTTAGATTAAAATATGTACCAAAGACATGGAAAGTAGCAGGAATGATAATGATCCTGAATCCCGGAAAACCACCAAATGAAGCTTCGTCCTACAGGCCTATCTCCTTGTTTCCTGTAATATCAAAAGTGTTTGAAAAAATATTTCTTAAAAGATTAAAACCAATCATGGAAGACAAAAACATAATCCCAGATCATCAGTTTGGATTCAGAGATAGTCATTCAACTATAGATCAGGCCCATAGGATCACAGGTGTAATTGAAAAGTCGCTGGAGGAAAAAAAAGTTTGTTCTACCGTCTTTCTTGATGTAGCACAGGCTTTTGATAAAGTATGGCACGAGGGACTTCACTATAAATTAAGCAAGCTCCTGCCTAATCAGTTCTCACAATTAATGAGGTCTTATATTTCAGATAGAACTTTTAGAATTAAGCAGGAAGACGCTTATTCTGAACTTAAAGAAATCAAGGCAGGAGTACCACAAAGGAGTGTATTAGGGCCAGTCCTTTATCTACTATACACCAGTGATATTCCTGAATTAGAGTATGACACGATAGCCACCTTTGCTGATAACACTGCTATAATGGCTGCAGGCAAAGATCATCAAGAAGCGGCAATAAATCTGCAAATATCAGTTAACAAAATCAGCACCTGGACTAAGCAATGGAGAATCAAACTAAATGAGAGTAAATCTGCCCATGTTAATTTCACAAACAAAAGAGACCGACATATCCCTGTTAGCATAAACAATATCCAAGTACAATATTTTGCTGATACAGCAAAATATTTGGGTATAACACTGGACGCTAAGCTACGCTGGAGAGCTCATGTCAAAAAAAGAAGGAAGAATTAGATATCAGATTTAAAAAAATGTATTGGATGCTTGGACGAAATTCCAAGGTGTCTATATATAACAAAGTACTTTTGTACAAACAAATTCTCAAGGCATATGGCATCCAGCTGTGGGGTTGTGCCAGTAAGAGCAATCTAGATATAATAATAAAGTGTTCAGATTATACAATTTGTTCGAAAGCAAGTTGTCTTTAATTGAAGTCTCTCAGAATACTAGGTTTTACGAGTTATGCAGATTTGGTTCAACTTTGATGCAACCCTGTATATTGAAACTTTGCCTGGAGTCGATTATCTTTATCGTGCTTTATTAACTGCAGTTTTAGCTTCAACATGAGGCCTGGATTTTGAGAGTCGGTTCACCAGCAAAAAAGTTATCAATGCAAGGCCAAAAATGGATGTTTTTGCGGTCACTGTGTAAATAAGGAAAATCAACGAAAATCGCAAAAACCGTTTCGAGATATGAGGTTCTAATTCATGACATTAATGTTGAAATCCAGAAAAAAAAAATTTTCTTGAAATGGGACGATGCCGAAATTTCAGAAATTTAGCACTGTTTTATTTTCCGCCCTTTAGAAACTTTATATGCAACATATATCCTTGGTACAAACAAGGACCGGCAGTCAAAACATTGTACTAGCTAACACTTCAAACAGAAACTAAATAGGCGGCGACAATCCAGATTTATTCTGTTCCAAAATCAGAGCAAATTTGGCAGTGTAACGTTTATTTTGTTGATCAGTTTATATTAAATTTATTTAGAATCTATTTTTTATGTTCAGTTGGAAATGCAGTTATGCAATCATGAACTTAACGTTTGAAAATGGTATTTTATGTTGGAATTATGTTTTTTTCTAAATCTTCTAGTACTAATTCTGCGATTGTATGGGATATTGCTGAACCCATTACACAGCCATGTTTGTTTGTGATATGTATTATTGCATTGAAAAAATGTGCAATTTAATGTGAGTTCTAAGGCATATAAGAACTCTTCTATTAGTAAAGAAGTATAATTTTTTATTTCGTTCCAACGTTTATTTGTCATATTTTTTACAAGGTCTATTGGTGTATAGTGAAATTATATCTAAAGAGAAATTTTTTTCTTGGTTATTAAGTTGTATTTCATCAGTAAATGTTTTGAATGTCCAAGAAAGAGTTCTTGGACATTCAAAACATGTATTGAATGTGCCTTATATAATGGTTTGTTTTTCTAACAACGTTGTTTAGAATATTTGATAAAATCTTGCTAAATTATAAAATGACTTTGAACATATGAAAGAATAGGTCTTAATGGAATATTTATTATTCAGTACTAATAAATATGTCTACTAAAACTACATAACCAAATATTATGTTAAACTTATGTAAACCAAATATTATGTAAACTGTATCCATAATCTATTGGGTTGTGGGGCTATTTAAATAAAACACAATGTAACTAGTTGACTGGCTTTAATGATCAAATATCTTGAATATTACGTCTTAACATTTCAACTCGTAAAGGAGAAGTGAAGTGTCTCGTAACCTACTCATATATAGTGGGATTTGATAACTATTTATGTAACCATGCTTGAAAGAACCTTCTAGATAAAAAGGGACAGACCGCAGGCACATGTGGTGCTACTTACAAAGTAGAAACAATAATATCATTACTCAGACGTTTTAATTTTTGTATACATATTTATATATGTATCTAATAAATCCAACAGTATCAGCATTTTCTCGTTCTAGATACTCTCCATGTTCCAATAGCATCATCTTCACAAATTCTAGCGTAAGTCTATCATATCGCATAGTTTTAATTGCAGCTTTTATTGGCACAACTCGGTGGCAGAGAGTTTAGTGTGTAAAGGTAAATTGAAATGAAAAGACACCAGGAAGTGACGTAATATGCGCCTGCGGCCATCATCAATTGCTTATTCAGTAACGGCGTCAATTTTATTTTCCAAAGGGGTCACGATGAATAAAAAATGAGGTTATGTTAAAAAAATCGTTCCAAATTAACAAAGAACGTCCCAAAAATGTTCAAAATAAACTAAATTATAAAAATTAAGTAACTTAAAACTACAAAACTCCAACGCGAGTAGGTCTGTATAAAATTAATATTTCGTCCAGGCGCCATTTGAGTCTATTACACCTTGCAATCGACATCTCATTGATGAAACAAGTGTCCTCGTGTAATCTACGTTGATATTGTCCCAAGCATTGCTCCCCACAATCTTCGGCATTTGCTGGGCGAAAATGTCTATTACCAGGTCTATTATAAATATTCTTAACAATCATCGACCATGCATTTTCAATTGGGTTTAGTTCGGGAGACTTTGAGGGCCAATATTGCACGTTTATGTTGTGTTCATTAATCCAGTTAGTTACAATTCTTGATGTATGAATTGAGCAATTATCTTGCTGGAAAATAAAATTCTGAGGATACAACATAGTGACGGACGGCAGCATAATATTGTCCAATATGCGTATGTCACTCTGTCCGGTAAGGCGCTCTCATATCCTCCAGCAAACACCGGGACCTAGGGAACTTATACATGCCCAAACATTAATGGAAAAACGTCGACTCGGTCGGTAGGTTTAATATACCTCTCTCCATACCTCGAATTCTGAGGTCGGTAGACGCGGATGGAACCATCATGACATGACTGAAAGACCTTTTCGTGGGAAAATATGACATTATTCCAAAAGTCGTCGGGCCTACCGACAAACTGGTTCGCAAAATTAAGACGTTGTTCTTTATGCCTTGTCTCCAAAAATACCTTCTTTGCTGCCGCATAATTTCGTAACTCCGAACCCTTCACCCGCCGCCTTGCAGACCTCTCAGATACAGGAAACTCCGTTTCGAAACAGGCTGTCACTGCTGTTTCAAAGGGATTCGTTCTAAGATGGTCTAGGAAGAGGTTGTCTTGCTCCACAGTGCTTATTTTACGACGCTCTCCGCCGTGGACGTAGCGAACGTTTCCTACTGCATTCCATTTTTGTTTGAGTTTGAATATACGACTCTTACTCACATTTAGCTCATCTGCAACTGCCTGTTGCCAACAGCTAATGTAACAAACAGCTCGCATTTTTTCAGGTTCAGTTAACCGCGGCATTTTAAAACTTGAAAACTAAAGTGGTTTGTAAATTACGGAGTTAATTACTGACATTTGTTTGAAGTTTCAAATAAGTGTTAAAATGAAATATAAAAAGATCACATTACAATATCAAAAAAAATCGTGCATCCCGACCGGCATAAACTATATCGACCTAAAAAAGTCACATTTCTGTCATTTGTTATATAAAATATCGTGCATATCACTTGTACTTCCCTCGCATACAACAGGACTAAATTTATAGGCGGTTAAGGATTACGAAGATTGCTGGCAATGATAATCCGGAATTTGTAGATGCATGGTCCGTGTCTCGCAAGAAATTTAGTTCAAAGAATTCTTTATGGAGCAGGTTTAAAGAGAATACGGCCGTATTTTTAGGTTTAGACGATTCGGGTTATTTTATAAACCGTATCTTAAAATGGCCGCCAGCGTACTAAATCCGTGAATTCATTATTTTCAAAGATATGCTCGTTTAAACATTCTCTTAAAAATCGGATTTCATTCAATTAATTTTAAAGAAAGTTATATCTATTTTAAAACGTACAAGTACACTGATAGTTTTGGCCATTCATTAATTCCTCTACCTACGATGTACTGATGAGAGCCATCGGCTTGAAACTAGTCTACACCTGGTGGAGGTATTGATGAATGACCATGGCTATCTTATCGGATTTGCAGGTGTAATTCAATACAGGAAGGAGTATTAGCTCTCTGAGTATTTGTTACCTGTAAATCCATTCAGTAAGTACACTATAAAAAAAATAAAAAAATGCTAGAGGATGGCGTTACAAAACATTGCGGTATGATGAATTTCTTCATTTTTCCATAGCTTTGTGGGGTAAAACGGCTTCCAAAAATTTTTAGCCAACTTAAACAAATTACAGTTTTCATTGGAAAAATATTATCTATCTTGCATTAAAATAACAATTATTTTTATGTGAACTTTTTAAATTTAAACAAATGTTCAATAGTTTTCATAAATATTTTTTTTTATTAAAAGTAGGATGTTTTTGGCGATGGTCTTTCACTACTTGTAACAAATATTGAGTTTGTTCTTCATTCTTTGTTAAACAGTTATTAAAATCTTAGATTAGCGCTTAATTATTAATAAATTAATAATAAATAGTTATGATTAATCAAATTTTTATTCATAATAAATTATTTTTGTTTTTTCAACTGTTAAATCTGGTTCAATACAGTTTCTAATCTTAAATTATTTTAATTCTCCGAAATGTTGTCCGAGTATAAATTCAGAGAATTTCAAGAGAAGCGAATGAACGAACAAAAGAAAAACTAGAAAAGTCAGAAGAGTTTCGAAGCTTACAGAAAATCGATGTATTTTGGTGAGGTAACTAAATATAACAATTAAATGAAGTTTTTGTCTCCTACTCTCCCCTTTTTTTCATCAATCACCTTCTACTTTATACTTTCCGAATCATAAAATTTAAATATCAACATCATAATTAGTTTCAAATAATACAATCGGACAGTCCAAAAAATTTTAGATGTCCTTAAAATGAATTTAATGAAATCCGATTTTTAAGAGAATGTTTAAACGAGCCTATCTTGGAAAATAATGAATTCACGGATTTAGTACTAAGGACCTTTTTTGTAGGAAATTTAATTCTCTATAAAAATTTTTTTAAAAAATCTACCAGCTACTCATGTGTGAGTAAAAACGTCGATTTTCCCATGTTAATTAAATGGGAAACAAACTCGGTTTGCGCCGTTTAGAGATTTGATCTAGGAAGTTAAAATTTTGGGAGAAATTATTTTAGGTCCAATGCTAAAGCATTAGCCCATGGGACCTAAAATATAATAAATTTAAAAAAATACCCTAATGTGCATATGATAATAATTATCATATGTTATAATTTCAAACACGATATCAATCTTTTCCACATGGATATGAAAAATAAGCCCAATAGTTACGCAAAAGTTTATTTTAGTATTGAAAATACGTCGGGGAAAATACGTGTATATTGGAGACGTCTTTAAGAGTTCAGTCTGCAAGGCACACAATAGGTGCAGGAGTAAATTCTTTTGAAATGACAGTATCGGGAGGTGGAGTTTATTATCCGTTCGGTGTTCTGCTGTTGGTCAACGCCACTACGGTGATTTTACTCAGGGTTGAAATGAGCCTCGTGTATAGTAGGTATCTATTAAATTATTTGGAGGGTATTTAGTTACTGTGAGTGATTATTTGCGTTTACTAGCGAAAATAGTGAAACAACCATGGACTATAAAAGAAGAAAAAGCATAGACTGAGAATTTGTGTTCCTTGAAAAATTGGTTTTGCCAAGAAGGTAAATATAATATGAATGTAACTTTCATTACAGCTTGAAAAGAATTACATATTTATTTACAAATTAGGGAAATGCCTACTTTACTACTAGCGTTGACTGAAATTCCTTCTATCAACGACTACTAGGGTTGATTGAAGGATTTTCCTTCAATCAACGCTACTAGTCTATTACTTTATAAATAATCAATCAATTGATTATGTCGAATCGAATATGTTGAGAAAAGCCGATATAGTTGAAATAAAAAATATAGTTTGAGGGATGCCTTTCTAATTTTTTATCCGACACATACCTATACGTTCGTAAATTAATTACGTTTTATTGATAAATTTGACATGCTGTGCCTGAAATATTTTATTTAATTATTTAATAATTTCTAAATAGTTTATTTATTATTTAAGCTGTGTGGTATATATACCTATTATACACAATGTAATATAGGTACATTATTTATTATATGGTAACTACATTTGATAGCAATGTGATAATTTATTGATTTAGGTACATCATTGTACCTAAATTATTTTATTTAATTTTTATTATTTTACTAATGCCATGTTTAAAATACATAGGTACGTTGAATCCACAGATCCGATTGATCAAAGACACATAATTAGGAAATTATAAAACAAAGTAGAAATTACCACGATTTTTCCATGAAATTTGAATCTCACGAGCTAAAAATACGGCGTAGAAAAAATTTTTGTTCTTTGGCCGTGTATCTCTACCTATAGTTTTTTTTTTTCGCGAACTAATCATGACGGAAATAATTTCAAAAATAAAATATTACA
The DNA here is from genome assembly GCA_964058915.1 of Tetropium fuscum. NCBI lineage: Eukaryota > Metazoa > Arthropoda > Insecta > Coleoptera > Cerambycidae > Tetropium > Tetropium fuscum. The sequence continues at coordinate 46,022 of CAXKVY010004118.1, forward strand.
GCAAATCTAAATTATACCATATCTATCTAGTATTTGCAAAACATTTATTTGTATATTGGCTGTATAATAATAACTTACTATTAGGTTCTGTGTATATTTTATAAGTTCGGGGAGTTCATTTCTGTGGGAATATTTTTAACCTAAATATGAATTTCTGCTGCTCGCAATGGCCAATACTCTAATTTTTTTTCAACAAAAGGAACTATTTGTATAAACTCACTAATCAAAGTCACTATTCACTCACTATTTGTATAAACTAGTAGAATTTGTATAAATTCTACTTACCTTTAAACCTAACAAAAAGGTTGGTCGCCAAACTAATAAAAAATATGAAAATCTGTTCTTCATGCCTTACTTAAAATGTTTATAATGCTCATAATGTACCTTGCTGTGTTATTGCGAAACTATATAATCTAAAATTTGGGAATCGCTGAGACTTTTTTTTTAATATATCTAGTTTGTTATATTGTTTCAGTACCTATTGGCGTCACGATTCTACATTGAAAATAGTGTTTACTCACAATCGGTTAGTAATTTATGGATTTCTAACCTTTGAAGTAATCGGGAAGCGACTTATTACTTACTTTACTTTCCCAGCTAGCCGGGAAAGTACTTTCCCGGCTAGCATCTGTCACTTTTCTTACCTGGAAATGTCAATGTCATTTTTGATTAAAAGATGGTTTAGAAAGAATAGAATCCACTCAACATTTATTTAATTCAGAAACAACAACAACAATAACAAAAAGAAAACTATTTGGAATTATAAATATTAATAGTTACATTGGAATTATGATTACTATTAACGGTTAAAGTAAGACCGTGTTGCTCAAAATTATGAGTTTCAGAAATAGATGAAGACGCCGACGCGACGTTTCTGGATTTTCTACATGAGACAACATATTAGCAATTTTTATTTGTCCATGTAATGAATTCTCCACATATCCCTCTGCTACGGTGTTGGATTTCCAACCCCCCAACTTTTTCAACTGTAGGATGTCTCCACCTGTATTTGCTAATAATGTTGCTGAAGTACGTCTAAAAAATGTCCTGTAAACCTGTTAACATTTTCCAGCTTTAAATAAGTTGCTATTTTTTTGGGAAAACTTCCTATAGCATTATGCCCAAAAGGCTGTCGTGTAATTTTACCAAATCTTATTTGTAAAAAAAATCTATCAGAGTGAATGTTATTACGAAGGTCACAGTATTGCGTTATTATATTTATCCATTCCGATTTTGTAATTACAAATGTACGGGAAGAGTAGGTTTTTGTGACAGGAATCACTATTATAATTCGATTTTCTAAAATATCCAGGTCACTTATTTTCATTTTTAAAAGTTCATCGCACCTACAGGCTCCGGAAATGCCAATAATTAAAGCAACCTAAAAAAATTTAATATAACATATATTTAATATGCACTAAATAAATTAAAATTACCTTTTGAGGAAGATATTCTATCGGGGCATTGTTTAAAAATGTATCGATGTCTGCTTCAGAAAAAAAACACTTGACTTTTTAGCTTGATATCCCACATTCTTCCTTTTCAAAAATGCCTTCAATTTTGTGTAATTACTAATATCAACATTATGCCTAAAGTTTAATACTGCCCGCAACATCGAATATCTTGACCATAATGTGGAGGCTTTACTTTGTTTGCTTATTTCACAAAAATAAGCAAGTACCGTCTCAGAGGTATGCTGCACACCTTTAGCCACGCACCATTTACTGTATAGTTCATAGGTGTTTTCATACCTCTCCCTGCTTTTTTCAGGAATTATTCCTTCAGTAGCTCTCTCTGCAGCTACCCGCACTTCTGGTGGCGTACATTCAAATTCACTATCAGACATTTTTGTAAAATAAACACAATTTGATTATATGTACAATTAATGGCGTCGTGTATCGCCTAAATGTCAGATTCAACAAACTTGTTTTGTTACCTAGCAACGATCTCACAGGTTACTTAAAATAATTCATCTTATCACATAATGAAAATGGATACAGATATTTGAAACGAAATTATTATTGGTAGATTGTGAGTATTAGAAATCCATAAACTACTAACCGATTGTGAGTAAAATAGTATACAAACCTCGCGGGAACTCATTCTAGCCTCGCGTCTGTAGTTTACCTCGGTGCTTCGCACCTCGGTAAACTACCTTGCCGCTCGGCTGAAATAGAGTACTTTCCCGCTCGGTATGTAATGTACTATTACATACCTTCACATATATAGGAAAATAATTAAAACAAAATATTATATTATATTATTTCCATGACTATGATTATCTTGACTATGACAGTTCTTCAAGATTGTATTCAAACTAACTTTATTTAAAATAATTTATAAAAATAATTAATTGTATTTCAATTTCTAAATAAAATCTGAAATAATAATGATTTTTTATTCCTTTGTTTCACTGAGTCAAAAATAAAATATATGAACAAATAAAAATAAACTATTTTCATGACAAAGGTTTTATGTGTTTTTATCAAATACTGCTATATAAAATAGCCTTAATATGAATTATAATAATTGAACCATTTGGTGTTGTATGTACCTAATACCATGTAATACTGTAATACCATGTAATACTGTTATTTAAATGCTGTCCATAATAATACACGTAAAACGGGGCCACAGATCACACTGAATATGCGTACAGCGGACTCGCAAATTCATCGCAGATGCCGCCAGCTCCTAGGACGATAAAATCGGTAAAAGAGACATAATTAAAAATACTTACATATTTAAACGAAAACAGAATTTACGTATTTAAACGAAATTTTTTTTGGTGGTATATGTAATCATAATCTATGTCGTAGCGTTTTTTGTTTTCCATTTTTTTTACTTTGAAATTTCAAAAAATCGTAGAAAAAAAACTATTTGCTTTTTTTAAAAATATCATACGCACCGACACAGATTGTATATATGTTTAAAATTTCATAACCTAATCTTTTTTAATAACGCTACAGTTATATGGCTACGATTTCATGTTTTTCACGGCCGCAGACAGAACTCTTAAGAAAACGTTCGTGACATGCGACATGCTATTCATCTGTCCAGTCAGCGAGGTATCACCTTGCCTAATGCGTATAGGCCACAATTTGCTGTGTTGAGAAATAAACGAATTGCTGATTCGTTTAATTTCATGAACCACTGCAAAGTCAGACAGCATAATATAAACATACCTCAAATTTTAGAGGCCCATATTTATGTTTAAGTCGGAATAACATCATATGAGCAGTCGATATATATACTTCGGTTTTCTGAAATTTCCAGTCATTTGCGAAAATAAAGTCCACAGTGCAAGAACAACCTTAGGGGTTGCTGTAGGTTACATAAAACAGGGTATAACTATCTAATATTTAATTACGACTATTTCCCTCGTCTTAATTTCCACCAATCACAAACGCGCAATTTTGAATTACAAATGGTTTCTAGATGGAAAAACTGTATGACAGCTTAAGCACGTGTCAGCAGTTTTTGCGAGTTTACCCGCGGCAAAACTTGACAGCTGTTGTCAACAAAAATTACAATACCTTTGATAACAAGTAATTATGGTCTCCTAGGACACCAGAAAACGACGGTAAAGAACATATTGTTTTTAAACAGTGCTAGTCAGCTTATGTAGTGAACAGTTTACGGAATTCTGCAAGGCAAAGAAATACGAGCTTTTGGAAACTACAAGTTAAGAGCAACTAAACCTAATCCTGAAAGATTGGGCGTGGAATATGAAGAAATAAACCGGTGAAAATTACAAAGAACTAGTTGCGAAGACAATGTGGAACACCGTTGCAAAAAAATGCAAGAGCTGTGTATTTTATGAAGAGGAAAACAATTTTTGATCCATTGAAAAATATTATCTATAAGTGTAGTAGGGAAGCTCGTAATGCGAAATGAAGGAATTTGCAGATGTGCGCCAATAAAAGGAAATCGAACTCTGCTTCATTAAAATTGGAAGAATAGTGCGCAATGGTATTATTAAGGGACGAAGACACTCCGGCGGGACTCCATTGAAAATTTTACCACATCGCTTCAGTAGAACTTGCCTGGAGAGGGGGAGAAGCAGTCAATGCAGAGTTCATTATTTTAAAGAGGAAGTGGATAATTCAGGGATTAAAACAGGTAGATATTTATTATATACATATTTTATTAAATAATTACATATTTTTTTAAATAACTGATTTTCAAAAGACCTACTTTTTAGGAAGAGTCGAATATAATCCCCTCTTCGTGGAGAAAAAAAAATGGCTGATAGTAAATGGCTGGTCCCCAACACGTAGAACCCTACCTTTTGTCCAGTCCGTCTTTTTAAAATTCTAATGGTTAAACGTTCATCTAGAATAACAACTGATAGATTATTCTTACAGTAAATCCATTATGGAATAAAGAACAATCAAGTGGATGGTACAAAAACATTCCAGTGGGAGAAACCGAACTTTCGAAATGGACTAAAGAAGCAGCAGAGAAGGCAGAATTAAATACAAAAGAAATAAAAATAACAAACCACTATGCGGTCGAAAGCAGTCAGTAACATGGCTAAAGAAGGAGTGGGTGAACAACAATTAATTAAAATTACTTGCCACAGTTCAGCCAACTCAATTAACCCTAGATTAGGCCCAGCCGGTGTCTCAGACCGACGTGACACAAAACCGACTTCCAAATCGCGCCCAATCGTTCGAAATCGGTTTACGCACAAGTACCTTCTTATTTTTGCCTAATACACCCCAGTACGTTAAGGGGCTTCAATTCCGACAGTCACGGCTAATTTACTGCATATTTCGGTGCTTGAGACCGACGCGCCTAAGGTTCATATATAATTGTTTTGGATTGCACTTTTCAAACAGATGTAAATAGGTAAGTTGTTTGATGTTCTTTTGTAGTTTTCAAACAAAAAACAACAGGTTTGTTTTCAATCAGTTTTAAAATAACATTATTATTAGAAATGGCGAGTTACGAGGCGGAACAAGAAAGACTTTCAAGACTTATGGAAGAAGTACAGTCCAATGATGATCACAATATACAACCCGATGATGACGATTCCGATATCAGTGATATCGATCAAGTAGGAGAAAGAGCAGCATGTAGCGATACCGAGCAGGATATTTCTGATAATGAATCGGCTTTGCAAGTGCCAAATGACAATTGTAATGAAATTTTTTTCTTGGGAAAGGATAAGCGTACAAAATGGAACAAACACGTTCCCTGTCAGTCAGTTCGTACCAGAAGAGAAAACATAGTTGTTCGTCTTCCTACTGCAAAATTGCCTACGAGAGCTCTGAAAACCCCAGACGAGATTTTCAAATACTTTATTAATGATGATATGATAGATATTATTGTCGAAAATACAAACCACTATATAAATTCAATAGCAGATAATTTTCAACGGGAAAGGGATGCAAAGCTCACCAATAAGATTGAAATTGAAGCTTTTTTAGGGCTATTATTGTATTGTGGTATACTAAAAGCAAATCACCTGAATGTAGAAGAGTTGTAACAAGCAGATGGATCTGGTGTCGAAATATTTAGATTGACGATGTCTATCAAACGTTTTAGATTTCTATTACGATGCTTTAGATTTGATGATAAAAATACTCGACAAGAAAGGAAAAAACTTGATAAATTGGCACCAATTCGTGTCTTTTTTGACAAATTCGTGATCAACTGCAATACGGCATACAGTCTCTCAGAATATGTGACCATAGATGAGAAACTTGAAGGATTTAGGGGAAAGTGCAATTTCAGGCAATATATTCCCTCAAAGCCTAATAGATACGGGATAAAAATTTTTGCTCTCTGCGATGCAAAAATGTATTACACCGCTAATATGGAGGTATATGTAGGACAACAGCCAGAAGGACCATATAAACTTAGTAATAGTCCGAACGACATTGTTCTAAGGCTCTGCAATATAATACGGGGTTCTGGCAGGAATGTAACATTGGACAATTGGTTCACAAGCATCCCACTTGTGCAAACGTTACTAAAAGATTTTAGCTTACCGTTATTGGGACGATTCGAAAAAATAAAAGGGAACTTGTCATAGAGATGTCTCAGCCAAGTCATCCACTTGGTGCAAGTATGTTTCGATACACAAAAGACTTAACCCTAGTATCGTACGTACCCAAGAAAAATAAGAACGTCCTCTTATTGTCCTCTTTACACCACGATGATAACATCGACAGACTTTCTGAAAAACCGGAAATTATAGTAGATTACAAGGGTTGTAATGGGGCTTTTATTTCATTTAAGACAAAATTATAGAAATGTAAACAATTTAATTACGTCCATTTCACTTTCGGTCTCTCATACCGACGCGCCCATAATTTATCTGACAGAGTCCGCGCCTCCTCTAGGGTTAAGCATTATCTGTAAATGGATAATGAGCATCATTCCAACATCATAAACACCCTTAGAAGTAACGCCTCAGATCATCCAGCTAAAAAACAGAAAACAGAAGATCCTGCAGCCACTCCTCGAGCTTCCCACTGTCTCTCTCAGCTGCACCCATCAACAACATTAATGATTTACCTACACCCAACGTTATCAATGAGTTAATAAAGATTTCAAACAATACCCTTACTGTGTACCAAAATGGCAATTTAAATTTTAATTGTACCATAAATAATTAAGTTTGTAGTATTTTGTGATTAAATAAATTACATGTTTTACAGTTTTCAAATTAATACCTACATATTTATTATGTATGTATGGGTAGTATGTTTTGGTACATCGGATCAGTCACTTTTAACTTCTATACAGTCACGCAAAGTACCGTTTGGGACCTAGGGTTTGTTATTTTGTTCTGTTAATTCCGTTTCAATTGTCGTAGCGACATGATTTCTGGGTGTAGCTCTATGTTTTTGGGGGGGCGCGAAACCTGATTATAACTGTTGCGACGCCCTACATGAGGCCATAGTACATAAGCCATGATACATAGTACATAACCCTAAAAATATTAAATCGGAAACACCAATCTCGTAGCCATATCATCGATGTTCATGAAAATTTGGAATTAAGTGACATATTAAAGGGTAAAAGGATGAATTCCCAAATATTTGTAGCAGTCTTAAGACTTCCTTGAAAATCCGACAACGCTGCGGATGTATTAACATTACCAGCGGCCACTGAGACTGGGATCTGAGACTATGCACGTGAACCACCCATGCGGAATAAGTGCATTCACCAACATTACCATGTCAAAGGCCTTCGAACTTCGAACATTACGATAATCTTAATATGATAACGATGGTGTTTTGGAAAGCTACCTATATTATGATCCGGTAGCCCTAATGGGAGTTTGTCCTTATGCAGTCATGGGTGTAGCCGCGACGTTACATTTTGGGTTTTAAATTAAAATTATGGACCACACCACCAGTCATTCAAGGAGTTATCAAAATGTAGAGACTGTAGAGATGTTTAAGTATACCTAGCGTACTTTCATTAAAAAAAATATTCGTTAAAAAATGCTCAGAGCAAAGTACCTACTGCTAAAGAGACATATAATTTTACAAATTATAAACTTTATTTGTTAAATATTTATCTTTGGAAACATATCTACGTAAGTCTTGTAGCTTCTGTGTCCTGTGTTTTTTTACGCTTGTAAAATAGTAAAAATGTATCAACACAGCTATGTCTCCAGGATCGGTTGTTTAATTGCAAATAGGTCCGGATTTATTAATTTGACGTATATATAAGCAAACGTATATTTGCCGCCCCGTTTCCCCTCCTCCACCCTGATGATTTAATACAAATTAAATTGCTTAAAAAATATACGATCAATAGCGAACAAATTGAGAGTTAAAGCAATACTGTAATGTCAAAAATGACGTTTCTGAATAACCTTGCGAAGCAGGTTTTTTGAAATCTATTGGTTTATTGTTTTGCATACTGCGGCCGGCCCTTACGTACGCGGCGCCACACAGAGGTCACTTTAAATTATAAGTGGAAAAAAATCTCGAAAATATTTGTCAAATTATATAATTTCTGTGGTCTTATTAAAAAAAGAAACATTATATGAAACCATTTTTACGTAAAAATCGTGATACCTTATATACCGCTGCTATGACAATAAACAAAAGTCTGTAAAATATTCAATATGAGCGGTTTGTCAGTTCAGCGACATTTATTAGTGAATTTGCACTGTTCGTTATAGCAATCCTGTTAAGATTTTACAAATTGTGATTGTACAGTATACAAACTAAAGGTAAGTATTTACTTTATATAAAACAATATTGTTTCTGAAAACATGTACATACAAAAATTATGCTATAACAAAATTGCCATAAAATAATCATATTTGCCCAAAAAAAATAATTTAAAGGGCTGCAGATTATGGTGTTTATGCATGTTTGTTCCGATAGCGTTTTTTATCGTTAATCCGTTTCATTACCTTTCGAGTTATGCCAAATTTGGCTGCCAAGAATCGCCAAGAGTATGTACTATGTCAGTAAGAAGATATGACATGTTTACCGTATGGTGCGAGAAAAAATCGTTAGACTACAAAAACGGTTCTGTTTTGAAATTTGTTTTGAATAGGCTTAATTTAGACCATTTGGACCAATCTCAGGATGTCAGATATAATTTGATAAAGAAATTGCTGAATTCCTTTAATAGTTCTGTCGCTAAAATGTGGAAAAACAGCAATCGCACTCAGACAGTTTTTGAAAATAGACATCAAAACTGGCTGAACGTAAATATAGAGTTTTTTAAAGCAGATCTACAAGAACCAGGTCCCAGCAAAGGTAGACTCTCTAAATTTTTCATGGATCTTTGTGATAAACGCAAAAAACAGAAAATAATGCCCTTGTTGGAGACTTATTCTGCTGAGGAGCTGTCGTTTGCAACTCGAAAAAGTCTTGAGTTGTTAGGCCGTAGAAATGCGTCAAAAATAGTTCAGGAAGTCTCAGAATGCTCACCAGAGAGAGCTACCAAAATCAAAAAAGCATTTAATGCTCCAACTTATAAGCCTCTTAAATATACCCCTGAGGAAGCTCTTGCCCTTTACGTTGATGGGCGTTTCACGAAACAATCTTATATTTTAATGCAGCAGGGAGCGAAAAACCGACATGCTAACATTTACCCTAACTATAATATTCTTCTTGATGCTAAGAAAAAATGCTTTCCAGCTGAAGATTCTATTTTAATCAGAGATATATCCACGGAAGTAAATCTGCAAGATCTGGTCAATCACACGGCAAAGAGAATTGTCGAGTCGCAAAAACCTGATGTTTCTACTTTTCCATTAAATTTGTCAAATAAATTCAATCTTATATATAAATTGGGATGTATAAGTGGGGCAGTGCTGGACACTCTACCTACAAGCAGCAATTTAGCGATGAAAATATTTCTTCAAAAAATGATTCCAGTTTGTTTTCCATATGTTTAGTTCCACTGCAAATGGTTGCAGAGAATAATAGTATATTCTGGCAAAATCTTCGACCATCCTCTACCCGGTTTTGCAGACCAATAAAATTGATATTTGAAAAGGAAACAACAGAACTATCAAAGAATGAAATTGAAAATATAAAAAGCCAGATCGAAAATATTAAACCAACTGAATGTTTTGTTGAAGAAGGTGTAATAATTATTAACCATTCCTTTGACCATGATAGATGGAAAGATGTTTAGTGTGATTTCTAAATCTTCAAGGCAAACTTGTGGCATTTGTGGTGCAACACCAAAAAATATGAATAACTTAGAACTAATAATGACTCTTCCACCAGACGAAACATTGTACGATTATGGGATCTCCACTCTCCATGCTTGGATACGATGTTTAGAGTGTTGTCTCCATATTTCTTATAGGCTAGTGTTAAAAAAATGGCAGATACGGAGCGAGAACGAAAAAAAGATTGTAAAAGAACGAAAACAAGAAATAATTAAAAAGCTAAGAGAAAAGTTGTCTTTGTTGGTCAATATTCCAAAGCAGGGTTATGGCACAACTAATGATGGGAATACAGCCCGAATATTCTTCCGTAAATATCAGGTCACAGCATCAATAACAGGTATTTTTTCATTTCCTTTTAATTTTCAAAACTACCATTTTTTGTATTATCGGTTTATAATCCGTTTATAAATTTAATTAATACTATTACAGGGATGAACGAAGAGTTTCTGAAACGTCTATACGTAATCCTTACAACAATGTGTTCTGGATATGAAGTAAATTCTGAGGCATTTGCTGAGTATTGCAAAGGCACAGCGGTAATGTTTGTGGAACTTTATCCATGGTACAATATGCCTTCGAGTATTCACAGAATACTAGTTCACGGACCTGAAATCGTAAAATCTGCACCTCTTCCTATAGGAATGTTCTCAGAAGAGGCTCTGGAATCTCGTAATAAAGATTTCAGAAGATACCGAGAGCATCATTCTAGGAAGTTTTCCAGAGATAAGACAATGAAGGATGTGTTTTGTGGGCTTTTGTTATCGTCTGATCCTTATATTTCATCATTATCTAAATGTGTGGGTACTCGTTCCAACAAAGAACCTTTAGTTGAAGATGTGCTACGATTGCTCAGAGAGCCTCCCTTATCTAAAAATTCTTTAGATAATAACGATGATATAGAAGATGATGATGATGAATAATCATTAAACTATAGCGTGGATCGCGGCATTGATCTTGGAGTTTTGAATCTCATGAAAATTAATTAATTCAATAACACATTAATTAAGAGAAATAACTTGTTCATATTTTTTTGTTATTATTTGTTGTTGTCTGTTACGTAAGTTTTGTGTTTTATTTGTATATTTGATTTTTTCCAAAAATTAGACAGGTTTTATTAACCCTATCCATGACCTCAAAGTTGTGCTGAGCAAGAGTTTGAATTATACTTTTCTACAGTAATAATGTTTTTTTTTGTGATAAGTTCTACTTGTAATAAAAAGTAAGCTGAATCTCATATATATTTTTAACGTGAGTAGGTACAGAGTAATCACGCAAAAACTCCCAACCCATTTTTCTTGTTTATTTTTAAAACTAAAAATGATTTCTAGGGTTTATTGTACTTTCTCATTGTACTATTTTTAAAGGAATTATACCGAATATTTCATAAATATTTCATAAAAATTTATTTCAATAATTTAACATCATATATCTCCCAAAGTAATAGGTAATGAAAATATATAACATAAAATATAATATAAATAAATATAAATAAATATATAATATGTATCATGGTATTCACCATGAAATGTAGGTTTCAAAAACATAAGAAAATATAAGATGTCTATTTATTAAAAAATTAAAATAATTATTTTTCATTAAAAAACATTTAAAAAAACGTTTAAGTTTAGTCTAGTACGCTTTTATGAAACACTCTGTGTATTTCTCTTGAACAGTACAGAAACCTATAATAAAGCGCCTACTAATCCTTTTCTTGGAAACCTTTGTAACTCTAAAAATAAATAAATGAAAGTATAGGGTGGGAACTTTTCGCATGATAATCATTGTCTCGTATCTTTTAATTTGAGTTTTAATTAAACTGATCAATTTGTAGAACAATTAAAATATCAAAATTATATGTATATTGACTATATTCATCATTCTAAATGATAATAGTAAATTTTATTATTATTAGACAGAGAGGTGCTCATGTATAGTATTAATTTCCACCTAGATTTTAAAAAATGAGCACTGTGCGCCAGTGTGGTGAGCATAAGAAAATTATAGGTATTAGAAAACAAATACCTACGCCTCATGACGGACTCCAATAGATACATCTCCATCAGAAACTTACACAACCTTTGCCCCGACATAGTACCAATAGCGAACTACATCGTAAACATTTCACAGAATTTCTACGAATTTAAACTGAATGAATATATCAAATGAATATGAATTAATATATCAAAATCTACCCACATTCAATCAACCAATGTAGGGGAGAGCGGGGCACATGTGGACACTTTTTTCATATGTTAATAGCATTAATAAAAATAAATTAATATTGGTTTTATATGGAAATACTTCATTACTGGCTACTTTACTTTATATTATTCTAGTTAAAACTGATATTAAAAAAGAGATAATATACAAAAAATGAGATAAACTAAAAAATATCATACGTCCACAACTGCCTCTTTCTGGGGCAGATGTGGACATGAGGTGGGGCGGATGTAGACTTTCTGGAATTATTATATATATTTTTATTTTCGTCGATATACATATTAAGTAAAGTAGAATAAGCTAAGAAAACGTCTTTATTTATATTGTTTTTAAAATATGTGAGTAATTAGAAAAATAAACATAAAAAATGGATAACAAAAACATACATACTCGTATAAAAACTAAATATAATTTCTGTAATAACATTAATTAATAAAATATTATTTTTACTTCACGTTATATTTATCTAGATCCACTGAAAATGTGAAATATGTTGCAGTACGCGTGGTGCCCCCGACGCATACAGGTGGTGGAAGCTTAAAAACAATATCGCTTTTTTGTACCAAAGACTTATCCTGCTGCTCTGGATAAAAGAATTTCCACGTATCGTCTTTTCGTTTCAAAAAATTTACCTCAATTTCATCTGACATATCATCTGGGCAGTCTTGAACAACCCCGGTATAGTAGGTTTTTGTTTTTTTCCTTCGAAATTCCACAAGTACAAAGTGATTCATTGAATGTATCATCATTTTCACTACTGATTCCTTGATCTCCACTCGACGCACTGCGTCCACTCTCCTCTGCGTCGGATTCAGACACAGACGTGTCATTCTCTGCGTCTGAATCCGAAGAACTTTCTTCTTGGCGACTTTTTTTTTAAGAATTTCTTTAGTGAAAATCTCGAGCGATCTTTTTGCAATAGCTTACGTCTTAATATTGATTTTTCTATTCTTTTCCATCGTTTTTTCCATTACACGATTCAATGCTAAAACATTAGCCAATGTACATACCGAAAGAAAAACACCGAAAGAAAAGGGGCGAAAGAGAAAGGACCGAAAGAAAAACACTAATGTACATACAACCCTTTCTATTATATAGTATGACCTGTGACTGGTATGACAAAATACAAGCCTGGTTTCTGGCTGTGGTTGGAGGCTCGTAATTACATTATCCCTTATTGTTATTATTCGATCTACGAATTGTGACGCGCAGGAGGAATAGGGGATCCGCTCAATTGGGATAATTTATATTTTTAACGGGATGTAAACAAGCTCTCGTACTTAATGGTGCTTAATTGGTAGATGTCGCGTTGATTGTTCCGTTTCCAGGGCTTTCTAATGTGCGTATTGAATGCGAAGTGAAGGGCACTGTTAGTTATTTCAACGAGGCATGGTGTATCATGTAGGGCAGATATGGGCAACCTACCTCTATAAAGTTAGCACTACCACATGCGAGATGAAAGGTGGCATAATGTGATTAATTTGTCGCTTTTTTGTCGTGATTTTGAAGTGCGAAAAAAAAATTTCTCGCGATATTATTTTTTTTAAAACCAATGGTAGTGCTAACTTGATATTAAGTTAGCACTACCACCTCTGGAAAACGGTCTTCCAATGATCGGGTAAATGTCGCATCTGGTGCATAATTTGTCGCTTTTTTGTCGTGATTTTGTCGTGCAAAAAAAATTTTGTCGCAAATTGTTTTTTCCTTAAATCGATGATAGTGCTAATTTGGTATCAAGTTAGCACTACCAACCATCTTCTGATATTCTGATGAAAGTCTCGTCTCGCGCATTATTTGTCGTGATTTTGTCGTGCAAAAAAAAATTGTCGCGAAATTATTAGTGCTAACTTGATATTAACTTAGCACTACCACCTCTGGAAAACGGTCTTCCAATGATCGGACAAATGTCGCATCTGGTGCGTAATTTGTCGCTTTTTTGTCGTGATTATGTCTTGCAAAGAAAAATTTTGTCGCAAAATTATTTTTTTTTAAATCAGTGGTAGTGCTAACTTGATATCAAGTACTACCACCTCTGGAAAACGGTCTTCCAAGGATCGGATAAATAATGTCACATCTGGTGCATAATTTGTCGCTTTTTTGTCGTGATTTTGTCGTGCACAGAAAAATTTTGTCGCGAAATTATTTTTCCATAAATCGATGATAGTGATATCAAGTTGCACTACCAACCATCTTCTTATTCTGATAAAAATCTCGTCTCGCGCATAATTTGTCGTTTTTTTGTCGTGATTTTGTCGTGTAAAAATTAAATATGTCGCGAAATATTTTTTTATAAACTCAATGGTAGTGCTAACTTGATATTAAGTTGCACTTCCATTAATCTTGCTATATTCGAACAGAAGTCTCGTCTCGCGCATAGCTTGTCGTTTTTTTGTCGTGATTTCGTCGTGCAAAAAAAACGTCGCGAAATTTTTTTTTATAAACCTAATGGTAATGCTTAATTAATATCAAGTTATCAGTACCACCTGTTGAAAACGGTATTCCAATGCTCGGACAAATGTTGCATCTGCTGCATTATTTGTCGCTTTTTCGTCGTGATTTTTTCGTGCGAAAATATAATTTGTCACGAAATTTTTTTATTTAAATAGTAGTGCTGAGTTATTATCAAGTTGCGCTTCCACTCATCTTGCTATATTCGGAAGATAGTCCCGTCTCGTGCATAATTTGTCGCTTTTTTATCGTGATTTTGTCATGCGAAAAAAAAATTGTCGCGAAATTTAAAAAAAAATCAATGGTAGCGCTAACTTGATATCAAGTTAGCACTATCACACATTGATAAGTGTCTTCTAATGTTCGGAAGAAAATCTCGTATTGCGCATTATTTGTCGCCTGTTTGTCGTGATTGCTTACCATAAACTTGACTCTTTCTGGCTAATAAATTTTAAATTTCTATATACTACTACGAAGTGAAACTTTTTTTGGCATGTTTACATATTTATAATGAAATTCTTTACAGTCCACATAAAACGTTTTTTCCACATAAGTGAAGTTTCTCATGTTTTATGATGAATTTAAAATTCCCATAGTTGACCATAAAGTAAAACCATTGATGGGTCACCATATATATCAAGGCTCTTGATTATTGATCAAGGCTCTTGATATTTTTAAGGCTCAATATAAATTAACTTAAATCAAAACTTAATATCAAGTTAGCACTACCATTGGTTTTAAAAAAAAATAATTTCGCGACAAATTTTTTTTGCACGACAGAATCACGACAAATAAACGACAAATTATGCGCGAGACGAGACTTTCATCAGAATATCAGAAGATGGTTGGTAGTGCTAACTTGATACCAAATTAGCACTATCATGGATTTAAGGAAAAAACAATTTGCGACAAAATTTTTTTTTGCACGACAAAATCACGACAAAAAAGCGACAAATTATGCACCAGATGCGACATTTTTCCGATCATTGGAAGACCGTATTCCAGAGGTTGTAGTGCTAACTTAATATCATGTTAGCACTACCATTGGTTTTTAAAAAAAATAATATCGCAACAATTTTTTTTTTGAAAACTTAATCACATTATGCCACCTTTCATCTCGCATGTGGTAGTGCTAACTTTATAGAGGTGGGCAACCTTTGCTTAGCTAAGGGCGTAATTTCGGGGATTAATCAGGTCGCGGACCGTAGGCAAGGAATAAGTAGGTAGTAGTGAATTAAAAGCCACAGAAATTCACATTTTTTTATTTATTAATTATAATAGCATAACCAAACATATAAAAAGCACATCAAAAAATTCACAGATCTTGCATCTTACGCAAGTATCGCAGGCGTATTGAAAATACCAGACACAACTGGTAAAAATTCCTCAAGTGAATTAAATAAAAAAATAAAACGTGTTACGATTTTTGGTTCGTTTGACCCTGAAGGTCTTGTCGTTTTAAACGGGTTATCTTGCATGGGGTGGTCAAAAATTATAAAGTCTCATTTTTTTTGTTTTCGAATGAATGCTATTCTTTAAAAAAGTTTTTGTTTGCCTAAAAATAGTGATAGCTTTGTCAAAAATTGTGTTGTATATAGGGTGGTTAAGAATTACAAAATCTTAAAATTTGGTAAGAGTAAACTTTGTGAATTTTGATTACCCTGTATAAAAACATAATTGTGGCAAAATCATCATTAGTTTTTTATACGTGGTGGAGAAAATCAGCAGAGCGACCGTATTCAATGTTTTCGTGACTCGACAATGTTAAAAAATGAAAGCTTCTCTTCGTCCTTACTTCTCATTTGTGTTTATCACAAGCGAATTTTGTTTTGAAAAGCTTTAAGAAGATTGAACAGCTGATTGCTCTTGATTTTAAAGCCTCAAGTTAGGTCGTTTGAGTGTCCTGTGATGTCTACCAGGAATGACAAGTCACATAGCCTCGTTGGATCACTTTGCGGCAATGTTTTCTCTTTCATTTCCACAAAATCAGGTATTTTTTTTCTAAGATCATAAAACCTTTTTAGCATTTTACCTTTGCTTAGCTACCTTACTTCGCAATAATGTGTCATATCATCGTGTTCTGTAGAGAGTTCATCCAAAAATGCTTTAAACTGGCGATAGTTAAGACCGCGGGATCTAATGAAATGAATGGTATTTACTACCACATCCATAACATTCTTCAGTAGAATGGACTCAAAGCACAAGTTTCGTTGGTGAATAATGCAATGCAGAATTATTAAATCACATTCTTGCACATTCATAGCGGTTGCTCTTTCTTTCAGAATTCCGACAAAACCTTTTCGTGAACCGACCATCGAAGGCGCATCATTTGTGCACACTCCAACTAAATTCCACCCTTACAAACTATATTGCTCAAAAGTACTTCGCACCTCTGTCAAAATATCTTTTCCAGTAGTGGTCCCTTGTAGCGGCCGTAGAGCCAGTAATTCCTCTGTCACTGCAAATTCTTCAGCAACACCTCGTATAAAAACAGCCAACTGGGCCAACTGTCAGATGAATCTGTACTCTCATCCAAAGCAATCGAAAATGCTTGAAAATCAGCCAATCTATCGGTCAGTATTTTTTTGGTATCACGAGCCATCATATCTATGCGTCGAACAACAGTACGTCGCGATAGGCTCACATTCTGAAACTTTTTCTTCTTCTTTTCTGGACACAAAAATTCTACAACATCTACTAGGCTCTTTAACAAACCGACCCTCAGAAGATGACTTCGATGTTTTCGCTAATTTGGAACTAATTATAAAACTAGCTTTAACAACACGTATATATATATATATATATATATATATATATATATATATATATATATATATATATATATATATATATATATATATATATATATATATATATATATATATATATATATATATATATATATATATATATATATATATATATATGAACGTATATGTATATCAATCGTTCGATAATAAATTCTACTTAGTCTCAGGGCTAAACATATCATACTTCGGTTAGGAATCTTCTTTGTATTGTACTTTACTGAATGCCACAAATCTATCAATATTTGACTACATATTGGGTCAATTGAGTGTTTGCACATTGAGTGTTTGCATATTGAGGGTCGTGGGACTGCTTGAAGCAGGTCAACGACATAACCCTTCGTGGTTAACACGTGGCGGTGAATTTTCAATTCCGAAAGCTAAAAATAGATTCTAGGAGAAATAGGAGAAATAACAGTGCTTTTAAATGGATAAAGTAAAACCAGATAAAAAGATGGTGTCTTTATAAATCTGGAATTTGAATTTCGATTTAAAGCTGTAACTCGTTGAGATATATATTACATGAAAAGACATTCATATTTTCCTTGAAACAGTGCGGATTATATGTAGGTATATTAGTTCTTCCGGAAATAGACTTTAATCGAGTATTTTAAATCGAAAAATGTCGACACTTAGTCAAAAACTGAAATGTAACTTAGAAACACGTATCATTGAAACAGGTCAAGCTATAATATCGTTGTAACTAAATTAATAAGCACCAGAAAAATCTGTTTGAAGTGAAAATATAATAGTCAAGTCATATTAAGAATTACAGAACATTAATAATTAATAAACTATTTCTAAATTGAAGGATATATAAACTGCTGTTCAAAATTATCGCACCACGTTAATATTTGCTAAAATTTGAGGTCTCATAACTTTTTTACTTTTAGTCCAATTTTGATAATTTTTTTAGAATACTGTAGATAAAACGACTAATTTCAACTTGCATATCCAGTCTTTTGTTAACTGAGGACGGTTTAGGTATTATACAGGGCTAACTAAAAGGTTGTTATATAACCCTAATTTTAAAACACTCGGTGGAATAATTTCGTAACCAAATTCTTCAAAAATACCAATTTTTGTTAAGAACCATTCCTTTCCTACATTTTGTTTTTTGGTCCATGTCTTTAGATACATTGGTTCAAAATTATCGCACCATACAGAAATCAATTGAAAAAACTTTCAGGGTGAGAAGAAACATTTTTTAATTAACAAGAAAACAAAGGAAAACAACGAAATAAAATTATGTGAGCTGATCCCTAGTAGGTTGTGTTGCCACCTCTAGCTCGGATTACAGCCTGAATCCGCCGTGGCATACTTCTAATGAGGTTTTGAATGGCGGGTTGAGGAATATTATCCCACTCATGAAGAGTAACCTGTTCCAGCTGTTGAAGGTTCTGTGGGGCTGGTAGACGTCGTCTCACTGCTCTCTTAATGATGTCCCATAGGTGTTCGATGGGATTTAAATCCGGGCTTCGTGCTGGCCAGTTCATAACATCAATATGGACTTCATTCAAGTACTCAACACAAATTCTTGCTACATGTGGTCTTGCATCTGATTCGTACTATAGAGTCAAATTGTTGAACGAACGCTACGAACGAACGAAGTGATATTATACGTCAGAAATTGAAATTAACTAAAAACATCTGTTCAGAATGTAAAGTTATAATATTTGATGGTTTAAATATAGTAAATATGACTTCAATTATAAAAAGTAAAATTTAAAAATAAACGTGATTGCCCACAGTAGAGTAACATTACCATAAAAGTTCGAGCTATGGCATTGTAGCAAGTAGCCACGCCTTTAAATTTTGTAAAGAAAATTAAGTAAAAGTCAAGTTAAAATTAAATTAATTAAATTCAAGCTGAATATACATGTTATGTTACATATGGTTTTGGAGTAGTGAATCTCATAAAAGATTTGTCTAGATTTCATTTTTGTGGATGGAACATTTGTTGCTATTTCCCTAAATCGGTAATGAGTTTCTTAACTTTATCTTTTCTTAACAGGTCCGTGAGTAAATTATGTTGAGCGAAATGCTTGCTGCAGTAATGCCGCTTCATATTGTATTCTTTTAAAACAGAAATTGTTTCATTGCATAGGTTTACAACTGTGCAAGATAAAAACTGTATTCATCAGTCCATTTGTCTTGGAATTGACGACATTCTATCTCCATTTTCCGCTTTCTTAAACCAGACATGTTGTTTTTGAATTTGCTTGTATATTTCCCGCGTCGTACTCTTGATCGTACGCGAATATGCGATGCGAACTTTCAGTTGTTAAGAAGTAATGAGATGACACGCGCGCTGAGCGCTTTATATATTCCCCAATAACCAACTAGAATACTCTCGATCGTACGAGAGTGCACGAGTGGCTGCCCGAATGTTTATCTGTTACTTTCTAACGATCTCTTGTCTCTCTTGGCTCTTTCTAACGATTATTTCTGACTCGATCTGTGGCGTTCCACTGCGTACGCTTAATAATATTATTTAACGGTTTAAATTGATATCATTTCTTGAATTTTATGAATCTCTCGCGGGCCGGATTGAAGCTGGTGTAGGGCCAGACCAGCCCGCGGGCCGGGAATTGCCCATATATGGTGTACGGTGTCGACAATGAATATTACATTGAATGTTACATTTGTAGTTTAGGTAGTTCATACAATCATTAGGGTATTTCAGAGACTACTTCGACTTGAATTTTCAAAATTTTGGAAATAGCATTTTTAGGCATGTCCTCAAAAAAATAATGGAAATAAAGTCGCTCAAATATTTACACTAATTTTTTATATTTTACCCACTAATGTTTTCCAACTCTATGTGTGCTTGAACAAATCTTCTTATCGGCATTTTATATTCATTCAGTGGCGTACGGTGACATTTCAAACTAGGGAAGCAATTCTTATAAACAAGAAAAAAATATTTGTATTTTACTTATTGATCCCAATTTTTATACTTTTTGACGTAGCGTATTACTACAGACAGTTGACTTCAATTAGACATAGGTTGTTTTTTTTCATCTAAGACAATAACAATTAAACGAGTTTAATTTCAGATTAAATTTTGTTTAAAGTAATAGTGACATCATCCGAAATTAAATAATTACACTAACTCATTTTTTAAACAAACTCCGCATTTGACTGTTAAAATAAACTGAGTCGTTAAAATTTCGTTAATGTTTTTCAATATGTTTCTACTTTTCTCAACCACTCTATGCTGACTTGGTTTATATTAAATTAAGACCACTGCATATAGTATTGATATCCAAATGAATTAAACCGTATTTGTAAACAATATCAAACAATATTTTAGTTTATAAATAAATTATTCTTAAATTTCTTCTGAGTTGCTCCTCTAAAGTATTGTGTTTGTTCTAATTTTTTCTTTCAGTACCAAAAACTAAACTGATAACAGGGACGTTTTTGACATAAATCAACTTGATATGACAGACATTTCATTTAATCACGGCCACCTTGAGCAAATCATTTTAATTTTATTGTTCGAGTTGTTTTATTGTTCGATTTTATTTCAAACTGCTCTCTATCTTTATCCGAATATAAAAAATATACAGGGTGTCCCATTTAAAAATCAAAAGTTGACGTTACTTTCGGTTACTTCCGGAAGTGCAATCAGGTCCCCGAATTTAATACACAATATATTTAAGTATATACTTCAAGGGAAGGAATTCTTCCCTTTCTTCCACGGACCGTACGCCTCTGTATCCATTCCTGAAGGTAACAAACCTTTGTGCAGTTATGAAGAAAAGCTAGCCAGAATTCGTCAAAGACGGGCAAGTTTTTGCGACAGTTGACAGTCTGCATATTGTATTAAACATGAAAAATAAAACTGATTCAATCCAGCTACGCTGTCTGCCTTTTTCTAACCAGATCGCAAATTGTAGTATCGTGAGCCGCACTGACATTGAACTGACCAAATAATTTGAGCAAAATTACATACCGCCTCACCGCTGTGCTATGTTATTACTCTTTTTATGGTATTACCTCGGAGGCTTGCAAATTGCATTTTTTCCGTCGACTTTGACATGGAAATGCTGTTGCTGTGGATGACTACATGCGTATCATAATTATTCACAAAGTCGAATCAGGTTCCAGGGATCCAGTTATCCATCAAATTAGTTAACATGATTTTCAGGTATTACTTCCTGCTAGTATTAGGTACTACTCAGGTATTACTAAGTCCTGTTACAACAGAAAAAGCTCTTAGGATCAATTGTAGCGGGAAGAAAATAAGGGAAATTTGCAAAAATGCCCCTGTTCATAATTGGGTCATAAAAATTACATTATTATAATAATAAACGGCATTATTTAATAAGGGAACAATACCTACAATAAAGCGAAGTTTAGATCATTATAGGGCTACTCTTACACTCAGGGGCATTCACTGTCGGCTGATAAAGAAGTTTTGTACAAAGGGCGCCATATACTATGCCCGGGTAATACAGGCAGCCACACCGACCTCCGTTTTTGATCACATTTAAGACGCAAATGACTAAAAATTATGTTTAAAGAGACTAATTTGACGTCAAAATGTCACTGCCTTGCCCAGTTTAATGTGGTTTTGATTTTCAAATAATTAGATTTGTTCTCAGAATGATAGATCTGTCACCAACTTGTCGACACCAAACTATTCCAAAACGCTTATCTATAAAATAATGAACCGGGCGTGTCATTAACAGAGGACGTCGGCCATATCTGAGGAACCGTATGCCAGAACGTTGGGGGAAAAATCTAATACAAAAGTGGATCAGACAAAACGCTGGAAATTATTTTCGGGTTTGTAAGATTACGGCTAGAGGGCGTTATAGTAAAGTTAAATTAGAAAAATGGAATATATCGTTCTTGGTAATGTCCGTAAAATTTTGAATAACTTTGGTCTTGAAATCTTTTTCATAGCTCTGAAAATTAAGTGGTGGGGGGAAGGTAAACATTTGTCAAGAAAAATAGCGATTACCCCGGTTTGGGTTAACAGAATCAAACGAATTTGGTTTCATTGGAAAGAGCATTTCTTACTTTATGATTGCTATAATAGAATGTGCAAATTTAAAAGTTGTCGCGGAGGCTAGGTGGCGCTTTTTTAAATACAAACAAATTTTCCAGTTTTTCTCTAAAATTTCAAATAGAAACATATATTTATTCTCACATAGTCACAACACTCGGAGTAGTTTCCACAAACACCAAAACACTTTCACTTCGCTCGACGCGCGTTTCGCCAACCAAGTTGACATCATCCGGAGACGATTAAAACTAATCTTAAACTACAAAATCTACCATATTTATACTATTTTCATGGTGACGTCACTAATGATATCACCGTGAAATTTACGCGTGACTAATCACGCTTCAATGATCGGTTGCTAAGCAACGCGTAAAGCGGGCTACGGTATGATATCACCGTGAAATTTACGCGTGACTAATCACGGTTCAATCATCGGTTGCTAAGCAACGCGTAAAGCGGGCTATATGGTATAGGTCCCTTGTCGCTATTCATACTACTATTACATTTTACAATTTCTATGCTCTCAAATGCATCCAACTGTCTATTATTGGTCACATTTCTAACTAATCTTAAATTATTAATATCTATTCTTTGATTATTGTCAAAAGCATGTTGCAACACTAGACTTATCTGTTCTTCCATATTTTTAAAGTAATAATCGTAAATTTGTACTAAATAAGAAATAATGCCAGTGTAAATGGTTTAGAAGAGAAAGAATTGCATAAATAATTGTTTCCCTTGTTTTTACAAGTAAGAAGTGAAAGGCTTGGTAGCGTCCCAGCCCAGTAGAAGAAATTTGCGATCAATAACAAACAAGAAAAGGAAGAAATTTTTCACAGTAATCAAAGTAATAGAATATTAAATACTACAGTAGCAGTAAGTAATAAATTTGAGGATAAATCAATCCCAAGGCGAGATCCAACAAAGACAGTCAGCATTCCAGAGGCCGTTCAGCGACATCCCGCTAGATGACGCCATCACCAGAGCCCAGCGGCATTTATTAGTTCGTGCACCAGTGAAACCAAAAAAATTATAAGTTTTGTGCGTGGTGATAAACGCATTAACATATTTTCAAGGTAATAAATAAATCAAGATTTGCTAGTATTAAGGAATATTGTGTCAGAGGACTTGGTCCCATGTAATAGATTTAAGTTACGTAGGTAGGTTTATTTTTATTAATCGTATCTGTCAATAAACAGAGTCATATGCAATCAACTACTTTTTTCTTGTTTTTAGAAAATTTC
Source organism: Tetropium fuscum (assembly GCA_964058915.1). Taxonomy (NCBI): domain Eukaryota; kingdom Metazoa; phylum Arthropoda; class Insecta; order Coleoptera; family Cerambycidae; genus Tetropium; species Tetropium fuscum. The sequence goes on from CAXKVY010004118.1 coordinate 69,428, forward strand.
AGGAAATAATTTAAAACTAATACAATTTTGCATACTATAAAATTCATTATTTTAAGTCAGTAAGTAACTTCATCTTGCAAATGATCTTTTTCACGAAATATATACAACACTCGGAGTAGTTTCCACAAACACCAAAACACTTTCACTTCGCTCGACGCGCGCTTCGCCAACCAAGTTGGCATCATCCGGAGACCATTAAAACTAATCTTAAACTACAAAATCTACTATATTTATACTATTTTCATGGTGACGTCACTAATGATATCACCGTGAAATTTACGCGTGACTAATCACGCTTCAATGATCGGTTGCTAAGCAACGCGTAAAGCGGGCTACGGTATGATATCACCGTGAAATTTACGCGTGACTAATCACGGTTCAATCATCGGTTGCTAAGCAACGCGTAAAGCGGGCTATATGGTATAGGTCCCTTGTCGCTATTCATACTACTATTACATTTTACAATTTCTATGCTCTCAAATGCATCCAACTGTCTATTATTGGTCACATTTCTAACTAATCTTAAATTATTAATATCTATTCTTTGATTATTGTCAAAAGCATGTTGCAACACTAGACTTATCTGTTCTTCCATATTTTAGATGAGCCATATGCTCTTTAAATCTGGTGTTAATTGATCGTCTCGTTTGTCCAACATATTTTCGATCACAATCATTACAACTAATTTCGTAAATCCCAGACCTTCCATTTGGAACAATTTTATCCTTTGGATTGTCTAAAAGTTGTTGTAATTTGTTGCTCGACGAATGAATCGCTGTTATACCCACGTTTTTGAAAACCTTACTCAAACCACGAGTAAACCGGGGTTCGTACGGGATGGATACATATTTTGGAGCCTCTATATCCTTTTGAAACGTCGTAGAATTACGAAGTGTGTCCTTAAATTTACGCTTCCTAATTAGTTTTTCAACTATATCTCTAGGATAACCATTACTCACAGCTTTATCTTTAATTAATACTTCTTCCTTTTCAAACCTCTCATTACTGAGAGGGAAACTTAGTAAACGATGGACAAGAAAATTAAAACTGGCCATTTTATGTTGATAGCAGTGGTGAGAGTCATTAGGGATATATCTGATCGTACTGGTATCTTTTCTATATATATCAAATTCTAACCTATTGTCACTATTTTTAATTACTAATACATCTAAAAATGGTTTTCCATTATTTCCTAGTTCATATGTAAACTTTACAGAAGTGAAACGACTATTTAATTTGGAAATGAAGTTTTCTACATCCGCAATCTTAGTGTCAAACACGGCAAAAATGTCATCCACATACCTAAGCCAAATCCTAGGAAAATACTCGAATTCTTCTTTTGCTTCAGTTTTAAACCGACTCATGAAGACATTAGCAATGAAAGGCGATAAACAGTTACCCATTGCGGTTCCTTCCTGTTGTTCATAAAACTTGTCATTGAAACGGAAGCAATTTTGTTTCATACAAAGTTTTGTAAGGTTTATATATTCTTCTATTACTTCTTTTCTATAGTTGTTTAATTCGAGTAAATCCTCAAGATAGTCCAAGGTCTGTGGAATTGGTACACTAGGAAATAATGAACAAACATCAAAGGAAATCAAAATTTCACCCTCTTGCAATTGAATATTCTTGACCTTATCAATGAAATCATTCGAATTTTTAACTGAAAAACTAGGCTGTGTAATGGGCAAACTTTCAAATTCTTTAGTCAACCATTTTGATAAGTGGTAAGTCGGAGATCCAATAGACGATACTATTGGACGCACCGACTTCCCTGGCTTATGAATTTTTGGTAGACAATACAATCTAGGTACAGTAGGGTTAGACACACGTAACCCATTCTTAACAGGTGGAGTAATAAGGTTCTTACATGATTTGAGGACATTTTTTATTTCAGTGGTCATTCTTGGTAAAGGGTTTCTAGTAAGTTCTTTATAAGGACCATTACTAATTAGGTTGTTTACCCATTCATAATAGTCCTCTTTATCTAAAATAACAACCTTATTACCTTTATCTGCTTTTAAATAAAAACAGTCTTTTTCGCGCAATCTTTTGATAGTCTTTCTAGGATTCTTTGAGCATGACTTTCTATTTTCTACGTTATTAATTATATTTTTAGAAATTTGGTTCCTGCAAGCCACTCTGACGAGACCCTTGGATGAATCAGGCAGATATTGAATTGAACTTTCAATCCCTGCCACGACATCATCCAAAATCTTATTCAGAAGTTCTTCTTCAAAAGAGTGTGACGAGTGATTTTCCACAATGTTAACGACCTTCTGAGGAACATTTTTTGGTACATTAGTAGTCAATTTTTTAAATTTTTTATTTTGTGAAGACATTTTTTTGATAAATTTCGCGTTGATTGATAAAAACATGTTCCTCTGAAATTCGCACCATTGTTCATAATCTAAATTATTTAACTTAAAAGTAAGCTTCTTGTAAAGATCATATGCTGATCATCATGATCACATAGTCATATAGGGAATCAAAATTGGAAGAAACTAATGAAAACTGTAACTCGATATCTTATTTGTATCGGGAGAAATTAATAAAAATATATGTTTACATTAAATAAAGTATTAAAAAAATTATACCGATTACTCTTAGTGGTCGTAAAGGATGAAAATAAGTAAGGATAAAGCTACAAGCATTTATTTATCAATTATTTATATGTATTGCATAGTAGGCAGTTGATAAAAATCATTTAAGTTTCTCTCCCAATCCACTTGTGAGAAAATATTGTGTCCAGATATTTTAAATTTCCTCAAAAGTGGATTGGAAGAGGATGGAAATGTTGTGTCCAGATATTTTACAACATTTCCTCAAAAGTGGATTGGAAGAGACCCGCATGGTCTCTTCCAATCCATGGCCCGCAAGGTCTCCTGACCTTACCTGTCTGGATTTTTTTCTTTAGTGTTGGATGGAAGAAATAATGTTTCAAGAACGATCAACGACAAGGGAAAATATGGTTGTTAGAATAGAAAATGCAATCCACAGTATATCTAAATCTAAAAATATTCTTGGGGAACTAACTGGTTCTCCTGGACAGACCTTATTCCATGTACACATATATTTAAGAATATACAATTACGTTAAAAAATTTTAAAAAACTATAACAAAAAGTGTGATAAAGTTTTGAAACATTTTACTTGGTAACAGATCTATTATTTAATAGATAATTTTTTCTTTACTTGTGCTATCTAAAAAACTTTACAACCGGTGAAACCGTAGAGCTACGAGTAAAACTCGCCGTCCACTGGATTGGGCTGTTTTGGTATCTTCTTGATCCGTTTTCTTTGGTCCTACTCTTTTCTTCGGTATCATCTGCTTCTTCTACCATCAGTCGTGCTAAAACATAAGATCGTGATTATCTTATACTTCCGTTGTTCCTATAGGATCTGGGTCTTTGGAAGCTTGCGAGATCCGGCTTCCTCTGGATCGTTGTCCATAGCCTGCCGGATCCTAACGATTTCCCGTGGTCCTTTGCGATGACGTAGAGCTTCTTGTCGTGGTCCTCGATCATCTCCGTGGCCGTCTTGTATTTCAGGTCCCTACGGATGACTGCGTTGGTCACATGCTATGGGGCGCCTACTGCAGTCCGAAATATGCTGTATGTGTATGTTTCCACTGCTTGGATCCTCTTGAGAATAAGCGCTAACTGCCACGCACATCTAAAACAGATCGCCGCGAAGTCAACGAAAGCCGTTAAATCCATGTACGCCCTCATACAACAACACCTCTAATACAAGGACAAAGTGCTGCCTCGTGACGTCACCGTCCGGAGGCCTACGAGATACTTATGTTATTACGGGCTTTATGTAGTTATTTAGGTAGGTATGTTATTTAGGTAGGTTTAGCTATCGGAGTCTGTGAAAACACAGGTAAAGAATAATTTAAATGGTTAACCATTTAACAGTTAACTGTTAACTGTTTCGAAATACAGTCAAGATTACATGTGTCTAATTATTAGAGTCTAGATGGTTAACTGATGTCTATTTTTTTGCATTCTCAGATAACAAGATGTCATAACGTCAATAAATTATATCGAGTACGTAATGCATCATGTAATTCATCGTTGAATTTTTGGATTGACTTTGGACGTTATACAATTACCTAGATTCCTACCTACAAATTACCTAGGGCAAAATTATAGGTCCACGATTTCGTAAATATCTATATGCATGAGGACTAATTGTATATAAAATTGAACAAAAAACCATAGTGGTAGTGGAATATCTATAACGTTCTTTTGATAATGTTAGCAATTTCAGTTGATCAGAAATAAATTCAGTTCCTTGTGAAACATTTTCGTCCTCTATTTTTAAGTTTTTAAGTACATTGAACATGAAGTTCAAAACATGGTTAAGCTTTGACATACAGAAATGTCAAAGCTTATTTTCTTGATGATTATTAAGATTGTCATAATCAGGAGAGTTGTCATGTTTGGTATCCTCGTTAGTGTCTAACGAAAGAGTCATCATCGAACTGTCAATCGTATCAAGTAACTTTCTTATTTCGTCCAGATTACTCGACAAGAAAGGCGTTTTTATATTATTTACTTCAACACTTAATAATTGTCCATATAAATATGTATTTACTTATAAGTTATCAGCAATTACAACAGCTCAAGTAATTGAAGGCCCCGGGGAGTGTTCTACTTTGAATATGGTTAAGCCATTTTGATCAGTAATGGTAAACCACCCCTCACCCAAATTAAAACCCTGAAATAATTGCTTGAGTTCCTCAAAAGTTGTATAACACGTGAGTTTCTTATGTCTTAAATATTCCTGTTTACTTTCTTCAATCGCTTGTTGAAAATGTATTTCATGTAATTCTGTAAGTTTTTCGTCTTTGCTTTTTCGATACGATATTTTTTTTGACAAGTATTTGGGACAGTTCGGAAATTTACTTGGTACGCAAGTTTCTTTTAACCGGGGTAAAGCTAAAATAACTGAAACGATCTCACCAGTTTTTGTATCCTGTTGGGAAATTTTGTAAATAAAATATTCCTTTTCAAAGTGGCACTCACACACTCGGAAATTGTCACTCGACACAAAACATTCACGGGGAATTGCAGAGAGCCATTTTCTGCGATTCTCTTCGTCTCTGGGAAAACGAAACACCCGAACTTTTCTACTGGCTTCGTAATTTCCTTTACAACCGGGAACACAACACTTTTGGGGCATTATGATATAATACCGCAACAAATAAACCGCAAGTTAAAAACCGCAAGTTAAAAAAGATCAAGAATCGATTAGGAACTAGGCAAGCGCGACGCGTGCAATAAGATTAACCCCTCTAGAGGTGTTATAGCTGGCACGTGGCGGCGTCCTATACTAATACCTAAAACAAAACATCGTTAACAGGGTTGCCAAATTACAATTGACACGAGAGTTGTTAGTTGCTTGCTTCTTAATGACTTTTTGCGGCCAATTTGATTTGATAATTGACTAATGAGAAAGCTATTTTATTTTGTTTGCATCCTAAATACAGTACAACATATAGGCAGGGAAACGTCGCACCGGAACACATTTTGGCAGCGCCGCTTCCAGCGACCTAGACAAGCCTGTTGAATTAGTTTAGAGAGTATATTAGCCTCCATCTGGGTTAAGCCCCCAGAGCGTGTCGTCACCATGATATTTAAAGTAAGCACTTTGTTCTTATTAGAGGAGTTATTGCCTCATATCCCGAACCAGCACAATGAAGGCAGAAAACAAAACGCTGCTATATAAGGTCCCTATGGTGCCCAGGTATGGTGCACCATACCGGACACAAGCTATAAAAAGCTACAGAGGATCCAAAACAAAATCCTTAGGATGTGCACGAACTCCGATAGGTATATTAGGATAGAAAGACTACACAACGTCATTAAAATTTTACCAATAAAGAATCACATACATGAAATAACGCAAACATTCGATATGTCGGCCATTCGCAAGTCCAACTTGATTCAAGGTATAACAAACATACCTAAGACACAATCCCAACGCACCTAACAAACACAAACTACCCTATCAAAACCTTCCCATATACTACCAACCACTACCAAACCCCATTCCACCCCCAATCCCCCGACAATAACAAAACGCACACACGCAAAAACACGGCAGTAACCCGACAGTTAAATAACCTAAAAAATAAAAAAAGCAAGTATCTCTGACAAATACAAAACAAGAATAATAATAATCAGTTTTTTTTTAAATTTTTCCTGCTATAAGCAACAAGCAATTAAGCTTAAAGCTGTAAATATATAAAATTTAAATTTTTTGAAATTTTGGATCTTGAGTTGCGTCTTCGCTGCAATCCCCATGCGGTGGATGCGGAGGTCAGCTGTGGGCGTAGGAACGTGGAAAGTAGGAAGGAACGTGGAAAGTAGGTAGAACGTAGGAACGTTCTGAGATCTAACAGTAAGGTAAACGTTTCTATTTTCGACACTACACCAATTATCGGCACTAATTCACCATAATCTCGAAAAACAAGATTTCTACCACAAGATTGTCGAATAAAAATATTTCACCAATTTCCGCGAACTTTTATCTACGCCTCTGCAAAACCGAACGATCGTCGGCCAAAATCGGTATTAACGACTGCCAAAAATATACTGGTCAGTTCGCGCCAAACTCTTGTGTGAAGTGTTTCTTGTCACATGTGTTAAGAAACAGGTAAGCCACATCGTGTTATAATTCCTGATTAATGTTTCGTATGATTAATTCCTGATTAATGTTTGATTCAGTTTTATATGGTTAGGAATTATTATTTTTATTATTTGTTTGTCGAAAACTGTTTTTCTATAGCTTTTTTGAATATTTTATGAGTGCCGATAATGGGTACGTAAATAATACTTGATGACCCAATCATCGGCAGATGTGCCGATAATTGGTTATATGTATTAGACTGTATATAGGTCGATTTTCCTTTAACTTTTAACTTACCATGAGAAATGTTTGGTCATTATATGCAATATAAAGCGATGATAGTTTGCACCAATTTTCGGCACTTCATATCTCTACTAAAATTAACCTTATTTTGACATAATAAGACTGCCGATAATACATACATTACCGTGCCGATAATTGGATTTTTTTTTAGATTAAAATTACATCGAAATGGAAAAGCAAAAACGAATTCGCTATTCTCTCGAAGACATGAATAAGGCTGTTGACGCTGTTCAGTCAGGAATGCCATTTAAAACTGCGAGCAAGTTACATAATGTACCCAGATCGACTTTACAGGATAAAGTGAAAGGCAGAACGCCTTTAGAGAAAAAATGTGGACCAGGGACCATACTAAGAAGGGAAGAAGAAAATTTACTGGTGGCATGGCTATTTCGGATTGCAGCCTGTGGATTTCCTGCAACAAAAACGATGTTGTTAGATAGCGTTCAGCAATTGGTTAAAGAACTGAACATGCCTAATAATTTCACAGATAGTAGGCCTGGACGGAAATGGTACGAATTATTCATTAAACGACATCCAGAACTGGCTGCAAGGATTTCCCAAAACCTCACTTGTGCTAGAAACAGCCTAACAGAAAATCGCATTCGTCAGTGGTTCATAGAAGTAGGGACCTTTTTAAAAGACACAAACAATTTTGGCATAACTTATGACCCCAGTCGTGTTTTTAACAGCGACGAAACGGCTTTTTATCTTACTCCCAAGGGTGATAAAGTTTTAGTTAGAAAGGGGGATAGAACGGTTTACTCATTTGTAAGCAATAACGAGAAGGAATGTCTGACGACATTAGTTATGTGTAGTGCCTCCGGTCAAATTTTACCATCAATGATCGTTTTTAATTATAAAAGAGTTCCCAAATCAGTTGTCGAAAAAGTACCAACACACTGGGGTATCGGAAAGTCTGAAAATGGAATATATTTCACCCTTGGCTAGTTGCTCAAAAAGTTCAGTTTCCTGTTATATTGTTTTTGGATGGACACTCATCCCACCTAACGCTGGCCCTCAGTGAATTTTGTAGTAAAAATAGTATTGTCCTTATAGCTCTGTGTCCAAACGCAACACATATTTTACAACCACTAGACGTGGCAGTGTTTCGACCATTAAAACTTGAATGGAAAAAGAGCGTTCACCGATGGAGAATGGAAAACCAAGGACAGAAGATTACCAAAGATTCATTTGCGGCCATTTTGGAAACCACTTTTCAAAAAATGACAAATATTCCAGATATAATTAAGAGTGGCTTCAGGACCTGCGGACTTGTTCCCTTTAATGTTGAAAACATTAAATTTTCGAAATATTTTAAAACGGAAATCGAAGTACAAAAACGTCAGGACAACCACAAACAGCCTACAGAATCACAAGCAGTCCTAAGAAGTGTAGAACAATACATCTCAAAAGAGACCCTTACATTGTTTCAGCTTTCCGGGCCAGTTTGGGAGGGACCAGTAGAGCACACCAGTCTGTTTTCACTCTGGAAGAAAATAAAGACCAAAAAAACGAATAACAACAACAATGCAATAGGATTTGCTGATCAAGTACAAGGTGAAAATGAACTTCAAGAAGAAGTCTTTATTATGGAAGATACATTTACAGAGGAGTTAGAAATTAACAAAGAAATGGATGTCACAGGAATCAATGATAATGACAAATTAATAAATGATCAATTACAAGTAGATAATGAACTCCAAGAAGACCCTATTATGAAAGATACATTGACAGATGTAGAAATTCACAACGAAATGGATGTCACAGGATTCAATGATGATTACATAATAAATGATCAATGTAGAAATGTTCAGTTTCTACTTGTAGAAACTGAAGTCCAAGAAGACTCAAATGCCAAAGACATATTTTTTGCTGAGAAAGCAAATAATAACAATGAAATTGATGTTACAGGAATTATTGACTGTGCAAATTTATCTTTCTCGGATAATATCGCTGAAGATATTCCCATCGTAATTGTAAATACACCCGACAAAGCTCAAAACGACGTACCTGTAGAAAACTCTTTAAAGCAACTTTCTCCAATTTTGGAACTGAACTTTCAAGAAATGGGAACTGCTCAAGTTACAACAACGCCTAAAATGAAATCAGATCCTAAAAGCCAGAGAAATTTGAATTTAGAAAAAGAATTGTCGCCTTTTGTACAACCAAATGATTTAGATGAATCTATTCCGACCCCATTCAAAAAAATTTTATTTTGGCCTACACCTAAGGAAAATAGTATTAAATCTAAACTAACAAGGGATAAAATACCTGCTGTAGCAACTTCATCTCAGTGGCAACAATACTATCAAAAAAAAGAAGAAAAGAAAAAACAAGAAGAACAGTTAAAAATGCAAAGGAAGAAAAAGCGTACCCAAAAAAAAGAACTGGAAAACGAAAAGAAGAAAGCGAAAATTGCTGTCTCACAAAATATTAGTAAAAGAATTTCTAATCGAAGGGTAAAGACTAAATTGCAGAATGTTACGAAGGACCTATTTTCCACAAAAGAAAATATTGCAAGCACTGAACTTTTAACCACTGAACCTTCAACATCAAAACCTTTGGAGGAATCTTGGTATTGTGCATTGTGTGACACTGACGATAAACTGGACATGCGCCTTTGTAGTTCCTGTTTAAAGTACTACCATGAGGTTTGTCTTGGTTTAACAGAAGATGATACAGAACCATTTAAGTGTACCTTTTGTGAGTGATAATTATATATATTAATAAATCAATAAATTAATTTATCTTGTTTGCTTATTGTTTAAATGAATATTTAATTTTTTTTAATATTTTTTTTATTTTATTGACTAGATACTTACCTAATTCTGTGTCGGTGATAGGATCCTATACATGCCGAAAATTAGAACATGGATATATTTTAGGATGCCGATAATACGGGCATAGCGGACTTTGTATTTAGTTACTTTTGCAAATATTACGTGTTTACTTTAGGTTAAAATAAATATTTCGTATTTAATATGATACCTTTTATTAGCCAAATCAAAAATCAGAATATAGGTTGGTCGGGTATTTTATTCGCTACAATAATTAAAATGATGCTCAGGGTATGCAAGGTGCTAAAGGTGCCGATAATAGGCACGTTTACCTTATAACATCTCCGGTTATCTCCCTATAATAATGATAATATATTATTATGATTATATTAATATGTGCAGATCTAAAACCATACTGATTTATTCCAAATACTACTTTCGTCAATATAAACAAATATCTGCTAATACATTAATTTTTGCTAAGGCAGGCAGAACACTGACAGGTTTCAAATCACTAAACGGCAGTGGATTAGATATTTTAGTTAAATTCGTCGCTATAGATACCATTTCCAGTTACTAGGAAAGTATCCCTCATGTATATAACAATAATTAAACATATGGCAATATATTACTGTCATGTCATTAAATGTCTGTCATTTCTATAAAAATTTACCCATCGGCAATACATTGTATTAAATGAAACAATAACATAACACTAAAGATAAGAGATGGAAGTGCTTAGGTTATCTCTATTAGTGCAATAAAATCCGTATTTTTAAGTCTGAATAAAGTTTATATGCATCCTAGTGGAAATATTTGATTTGATATAATTTGGAGATTGACAGCGCAGCGATTTTTTCTGCATCCGCGCAAATTTAAAGGTAGGTACCTAGAAGGTGGTCCACTACCTTAACTCAAAAGCCGTACATGTTAGAAAGTTGGATGAGAAGATATGAAAAACTTTTAGCTGTTTTTGAGTTATTTAAATTTAAAAAAAAACCCTACAAAAGTTTTTTTTATTTCGCAAACAAATTTACTTCACTTATTATTAATCCAATCGTTTAAAACCTTGTCTGAATATAATAAGAAACATGTTTGTGCAACACGATGGATGTCCAGTACACTATTCACTTGCTGTGCTTGAGTATCTGGACACTTCCTGAATATCTTGACACTTCCTCACAAGTGGATTGGAAGAGGCATTTATTTCCATGGCCTGCCAGGTCACCTGACCTTACGTGTCTGGTTTTTATCTTTGGGGTAGGGTGAAAGATTTAGTGTTTGAAGAACGACTATTATAACGTACATGGCTTTTAGAATACAAAATGCCATCTACAGTATATACGCTGCGGAAGTGGATTCTGCCGTGCACGTAACACGCACGGACACCCTTAAGCGTTCTATAGAGAATGATGGAAAGCAGTTTGAACGTCGGGGTATGCAAAAAAATAGTTCAGGAACAAATCTAGAATGGGTTTATCAGGCCAGTTGAAAACAAATCTTATATGGTTTTTATTAATTACCTACAATGCAATACATATAAATATACCGTGAGCTCGTAAAGTTTGGAATAAATTCAATTAATCGTTATTGAAGGATTTTCACAGGAAATCCTCGGACACGTCAACTTTATTTTATAAAATGTCACTTTTTTCAGCCATCGATTTTTTTTTTGTTTTGTTCGTTTTTGAGCTATGAGGTCATCGACAATTTTTTTAAATGACAACCCATATTTTTTTTCACGGATTTCGATAGAGCACATTTTTTTGAGTGCGAATATGTCAAAAACATAGTACCTTTAACATTAAAGTGTTCGAGATATTCGGTTGCAAAGTTTTAAGAATGAATTATACAAGCGATGACCAAATGCTAATCATTTATCAAGAAAGCGCAGGAAGAACAACAGTTTTGACAGTTGTCACAATTTTGAAGTTTTTCCTCGCAAGTTTGTGTTTTAATCAGTTGAATAATATCATTAAGTAAGTTGATTAATCATTATTCCATCATAATTCATTTTATTTAAAAATGGTCCGTCGTTTGAGTGAAAGGGAAAGAATCGAAATTTTGATGATGATCGGTTACGGGGACAGAGCTCGCACACAAGTAGAAGTTTGCCGTTTATTTAACAACAAATATCCAAACAGAGAACCAATTACACAGTCCACCGTTAGCAAAATAGAACAAAAGTTTTTAGAAGTGGGTCATACGAGAGATCGCCCTAGAACGGGTCGTCCACCAGTGCAACAAGATGTTAAATTGAATGTTCTACTAGAGCTTCAAGAAAATCCCCATTTACCCACCCGCCAAGTGGCGGCAAACAACGGAATAGTTCAAAGCTCCGTCTTGAAATATTTGAAATTGAACAAATGGCATCCGTATGAAGTGGTTTTGGTCCAAGAGTTAAACGAAGATGATCCTGACCGTAGGTTACAGTTTTGCCAAACCATGTTGCAACGCCTGATTGATGACGACGGATTTTTACGCAATATTGTTTTTTCTGATGAGGCTACCTTTTATCTCGACGGCACAGTTAACCGGCAAAACTGTAGATATTGGTCTCCTGAAAATCCACACTGGAAAATGGAAACTCGTAGTCAGTTTCCACAAAAAGTTAACGTTTGGGCTGGTATTGTAGGTAATCGTATTTTGGGCCCATTTTTCTTTGAAGGCGTATTAACAGGTGAAATATATTTAGAATTTTTAAGAGACGACTTAGTCCCTGCACTTGCGGTACTTTACCCAAATGACGTAGATCCAGATCTGCCCCATCACACGATATGGTACCAACAAGACGGTGCACCACCCCATTTTGCAGTGATCGTTCGCGATTATTTAAACCATGTATTTCCTAACCATTGGATTGGTCGCAGGGCAACTATCGAATGGCCCCCTAGATCTCCAGATCTCACTCCCATAGACTACTTTTTATGGGGCTATTTAAAGAGCAAAGTCTATTTCAATAGACCAAATACCATCGAAGAATTAAAGGACAGAATTCGCAATGAAATTCGAACCATTCAACCCGATACTGTTGGTAAGGTTCTGCAGGAGTTTCAGTGGCGGATGGGATATTGCCAGGAAGTGAATGGAGGTCACTTTGAAAATTGACTCTGATTTTATTTTTTACTTTAATTATTTATCATTTATTTGTTAAAATATTTTTTTATATGTTTAAATTGTTGTTAAAAAATTAAACAGATTACTCCCAAATCTTTCAAAATGTTCGATAAGCTACCAAAATAAATAATATTACTCCTTAATCTTTTAAAATTTAATAAGCTATAAGCTATTAGAATCAATAAGCTATTAAAAATCTTGACCCGCCCGATAGCTTATGCATGGTGCCATGGTACATTTTATAAACTTTGCAACCGAATATCTCGAAAACTTTAATGTTAAAGGTACTATGTTTTTGACATATTCGCACTCAGAAAAATGTGCTCTATCGAAATCCGTGAAAAAAAATATGGGTTGTCATTTAAAAAAATTGTCGATGACGTCATAGCTCAAAAACGAACAAAACAAAAAAAAATCGATGGCTGAAAAAAGTGACATTTTATAAAATAAGGTTGACGTGTCTGAGGATTTCCTGTGAAAATCCTTCAATAACGATTAATTGAATTTATTCCAAACTTTACGAGCTCACTGTATAATTGATAAATAAATGTTTCTAGCTTTATTCTTCACCAAGCATTGACCCTCGGCTGTGTTCCCTCCAAAACAGTTTAAGTTCGCTAAGTCTTCAGACTTGAATTTTTATTTTATTTATTTATTTATTTACATGGTGTCAATAACAAACAATGTTTTACACAGGTCAACATACATATTCTGAAATACATAGACATCTATAATACATAAAACATCTCTAAAATAGATATAAAATCAATGTCTTTGGAGCATACAAAGTTTAGGTTTAGGTAAAAAACATCAATTTATACAAATAAAATCTCAAAAATTCTTCCACGCTATAGAATGCTTCAGAAAGCAGTATTTTATTTTACTTCCCTAAAGAAAGATCCCTAATTATTTGTGGTAATTTATTATAAAATCTGAGGCCATAGAAATTTATGCCATTTTTACTGGAATTTAATCTCAAATAAGGGCATCTTATATCCTCAGTACCTCGTGTATTATGAAAATTAACAGTTCTTTGTTTTGTATATAGGTCAAGGTTTTTCTTGGTATATAGAACACAATTTAATATATACAATAAGGGTATTAATAATTGTAAATCTACAAATTTTTATCTTACATCATCTTGATATCCCAAATTAGTGATGATACGAAGTACTTTTCTCTGTAATCCGAATAATCTATTTACATGCGGTGAATGGCCCCAGCATATGAGGCCATAGGACACATGAGCTACAAACAAAGCATGATAAGCTGGTAATAATATATTTTTACTAACTAAATTTACTAATGAATAACATATATATTTTTTGACAATTTGGATGCCAGATTATCAACATGACAAACAAAACTGAGTTTAGGATCCATGTGTATACCTAAAAATTTTACTGATTCAGGATTAGCGAAGTTATACAATGATCTATGCTTGAGTATTGCTTGACGTTAATAGAGTTGTATCGTCTGCAAATAGTAGGGCATCGGCTCCCGGTACTCCAGGTTTTATATCATTTATATAAATTAAAAACAGTGCTGGAGCGAGAACCGATCCCTGCGGAACGCCACTGTTTATTACTGCCAATTCTGAAGTAATTTCATTAAAATATGGATATTGTTTTCGATTATCAAGATATGATGAAATCAGTTGTATACTTGCACGTCTAGAATTAGTGTCTGGTATTTTCTTAGAATTAGTGTCAATAGTAGAATTCAAAATTACTATGTAAGTAAAGTTGTCTTGACCAATTAATTCTAATTCTAATACTAATTAATTAATGTATTGTACCAATTAATTCATATTATTTACAACACTAGAAATAGAATGGAAAACTTAAAAAAATATAATCTGTGTAGGTACTTTGTGTGACGAAATGGATGACCTTAGGAAGTTTCATAGAAACTTGAGACATTTGTCCTGCTTGCTTCAAGTACCCCGTGTTCAATAATCGCAAGAGATGTTATTCAGAAAAATGGTGGTGTTATTTGAAATTGATGGAGCATATTTTATACTCGTATTTCAAAGGCTAAATTTAACAAAATTGTTTCCAAGTCAAAAAAAGGAGAACTGCTAATAGAGTTTCAACAACATTTAAATATTGTAACGCAAGTTGATTAAAATTTAAATATATTTTTAAGAAATAAAAATCGCCTTTTTCTACTTCTATATTTTACCAAGTAAGAAAAGATAGTAAAAACTTATTAATATTTTGGCTTTGTAAAGATAAAGGATAAAGGTAGCAATAATTATTTAAAAAGCGTATAGATGGATGTGTATTTGACAGAAAAAGTATCGCTATAATCACACCCAGGGTATACCTAGGAGGAACGTTGCGGTTGCTAATGTTGCTATAGTAACGAGCTAAAATGAATAGCTATTTATGTAACCAGTTGGGAAAAGTACTATTTTATATAACGAGCAGATTCCTGCGTAACGAGCGCTAGCGAAAATTAATTAAATAATTGCTACTACATAAAATATGAGTTTAAACACATGGAAGAAGTAAGTACTGTTTGTAACATCGAAATATGAGACATACAAAATTTTGAAAGGATACCCACAATTACCGCAATGGGAGATCGGGGCAGTATAACTTTTCTTACAGCAAACTAAAATCGGCACTATAAAGGCGCATTCATTCAACAAGTTGTTATGTTTTGATAGAATACTAATAACTGATTAATTATAACCATCAAAATGATACACCAAATTAAAGAATAACTGTATTAGGTATTTGTAATTCAAGAATTATTGTTGACCCCACTTTACGACAAAACGTTCCATGCTATTAGGCATCCAAAAGAATGCCAATGATGACGATGTGACATGGCCGAGGAACGTGTAAAATAGATCCGTAATATTTGAATGGAAAACATTCTTATTCTGCATCATATTCACCATCCAATTGTTTTATGATATGACGAAAGGTATATAGTGTGATCAATATTTTGTTATACTACATGATAATGTGATGGGCGATGTATATATATAATCATTGTGTTTTGTGAATTGTTGTGAGTTTGGTATGTTAAAGTGCATTTAATTAAACTGTGTTCCATAAGTGTTCTTTAAATATAGTAAAATGTTTAGATCGTGGGAAGATCCTCAGCCTAGCACCAGTCAAAATCAGGAGAATTTAAATGCATCGCCGGTAAAAAAAAGTAGGAATACAGGCACAGCAAATTGTAATAAACGTATACAAAAATATAGTTTCCAGTGAAGGAGAGACTGGGGCTGTAGAAAAGACGCCATATTTGACAGAAGTAGGTACCGAAATCGACTATCTACAGAATACTTAAAAAAGGAGTTGCTATACACGAAAATTACGATTTGACGCAGGAAATCCAAAGGAAATTGACACATCACATGTGAAGATATGCCTCCAAATAGAGGAAAACGGTTATTAATTCTACATTGTGGTACTAATAATGGATGGGTTCCTAATTGCTTAAATCTCAGTGGAATAAAATTGGAGGATTCAAGCGTTGACTACCACAAACAGAAGAGAATAAGAATAATTTTACAGAATTTTTTAGAAGAAGAATAATTTACTACCGAATGTAGAAAAGAATATCGTTATAGTCATGTATAACGCCCCGTACCTCTCAAGACTTTTAGAGAAGATTCCGAATACAAGCACGAAGAGAAAATACATTCAAGAATGTCACACAATTAAGAATTTAACAAAAAAATTACGAGGACTCAACTTTTGGATATCACCAAGAAAAATTATTTTTCGAAGAAATATGTTGTAGATTAGATGGCTAAAGGTCATGGACACACTGTTCTTTATTTTCCAATCTATTAGTGTTTATATTTGTTTATATTTTCATACCTACATTGTGTACAGCTTATACCTGTCTTGTTTTATTTTTACTTTAAAAGATAATGTTTTTTAAGTTGTTACTTATTCGAATTTATTATAAATAATTTTATATATTTGTTATTTTTATGTTATTTATTATTTGTTACTTAAAAGAAATCCCATGGATCCTTTCAACCCACCTACTTATAAGCAAAGTACATAAATTAATGTTATTTATTTTACTTAATTGAAGTTACGTTTTAATTTAATTTTTTGCATTTATGTGTACTTTGCTTATAAACTTAACACTAAATCCACGCCTTAGTCTTCTATCCTGGCAAGGAATATGCTCATACCTCCACGTAGTCCTTGCTGGGCAATAATAATTTGTATAAAAAATTATTATTGGCTAAACTGAGTACATACCTAATCAATCACAGACCAAGTGTAATATAATAAATATAAGATGTTACAATAAAACTAAATACGGTCCTGGGTCAGCACGCGTGGTTTGTTTCTAGGGATCGGCGGCTCCTTTTATCGATATAATGAGGTTTTTTTGCTTGGGTTTTTATGTCTCATATTTCCATGTTATAAACATAGTTACAATGTGTTTTATTTAAATAGCCCCAAAACCCAATAGCCCTCTCACTGCAACTTTTATGAAACACAGAATAACAGCGGATGCAAACTAAAACTCAAAATTTATTGTCCAATACTTGAAGAACACTCTTTTAGTACTTCCACACCATTATCATCGTAGACGGGGAAAATGAGAAGAGAAAACGCCCTGAGCTATCACTTTTTATGATACGCAGGTAGAGACCTCGGGTTTTTTGCATTCGATTCTGAAAACAATTTAGAAAAAAGTTCGGGGGATAACTAAGGGGGCTTGTCAAAAAATGCATTTTTGTATGCAAAAATGCATCAAAAACTGCTTCAAATTTGCAGCCACATTTTACTTCATAAAAAAACTTTTTTAAAAGGCTGCAAAGTTGTTCATTTTTATTGCTCGGGGGTTCTCGGGTTCGCTGATCACGAATCCGACCTCAAAAAACATCCTGGGTGTACCTGGAGGTCTGTACAGCCTCTATCAACTTCGTCTCCAGGAATTCCCTCTCAAAAATGGCAAAACTTCGTTCAAATATCTTATCCGGGGGGTTTTGGGTTCGCTGATCACGAATCCGACGCCAAAAACATCCTGGGTGTACCTGGGGGGTCGGTACACTCCCTATCAAGCTCGTCTCCTCGATTTCCCTTATTTATTTTAATTTATCCTGTATGATAGACATGACATATAGTTAACAGACTTGAAATATTTTATGTAATCTTATAAGTTAAAATACAAAATTTGGTCCTGCTGTAAATATATGAAGATTTTAAAAAATATTACAAAAATGTACAGATCCAAAATTGATGTATTAAACATAAAATTATATGAAAATTTTGCTGATTATTTATTTAAAAATTAGTAAAAAATTATATGAAAATTTTGCTGATTATTTATTTAAGTTGTGGGGGTGTGCAGACCCCCAGGTATACCCAGGAAGATTTTTGATGCCGGATTCGTGATCAGCGAACACAAACCCCCCGAGTAGGTTATTTGAACTAATTCATGTCATCGCTTGACGAGGAATTCCTAAAGACGAGGTTGATAGGGGGTGTACCGACCTTCAGGTACACCCAGGATGTTTTTTGACGTCAGATTCGTGATCAGCGAACCCGAAAACCCCCGCGTAATAAAAATGAATAACTTTGCACCCTTTTAAAAAGTTTTTTTATGAAGTAAAATGTGGCTGCAAATTTGATGCAGTTTTTGATGCATTTTTACATACAAAAATGCATTTTTTGACAAGCCCCCTTAGTTATCCTCCGACCTTGTTGACTAAATTGTTTTTAGAATATAATGCAGAAAACCCGAGGTCTCTACCTGCGTGTCATAAAAAGTGATAGCTTTTTTCTCTCATTTTCCCCGTCTATCGTTTATATTTCCTTTTTCTCTACACAAATCCAGAATTTTATCACAATCGTTCTCTGACTCTGCTACAATCTTGTCCTTCTTGGAATGGCATGATTGGTTCAAATTTAAATTAATTCAAAGAAAAAGAACAACTTCTGTTAACTGTTTATGCTAAAAAATAAAGAAGGTCTAATAACTCTAATTAAATTACTATTTACTGTATACCCAGGAATGGCAGCAATATAATAAGGTAGGGTAGCTACGTATTTTTAATTTAGGTACCAACACCTACCTAGTAAGTAGATATGTATTAAGTGGGTATCATTCAATGTTCAAATGTATTACTACAAACGAACCAACCAAATAAAGGCCAATGGCCAAAATCAGTCGTCCCAGTCACCTACTATAAACAATCTACAAAAACCGATCGAAATTCCCAAATAACGGTGATTATTATTACGAACCATTACTAATCTGGAGAAACGACTCCAGCTGGATACCTCGGCGCCTCGACCGGTCGATCATGCTGCGCGCGAAGTCCGGCAACGCCGCAGTCTCTCCTAATAGTCGACCGACACACCGCATGCAAACGGTTTGTTTTGGTGTTCCAATTTATTCTTCAGAGTGCTATTGTAGTGTAAAGAAGTGGCTGTGAGATGGGAAATGGTTTTCTAAGTTTACAACACACTTTATATTGTGTTTTCTACGAGTTTTCTTAAAAGGAGATCCGCAGGTATTTGTGGATTTACAACTGCAACTAGGACGAACCCTGACACGGGAGATTCTGTGATATTTTTATTTATTTCTCAAGTAAGTAAGTACTTTTTATATATTCTTATGTGTGACATATGTTTATTCATGTACTCTTGTACAATATATAAGAAAATTGCGAACAAATAGTTACATCATTTCGGTACGTTACATAGGTAATAGGTTTGGAATGGGGACATGGAAAGCACTAAAAAAATAAAGAGGACTAAAGAGGAGGTTGGTTAAGCTATAAGCTTAAGCATACCTACTGGTTTTAGGGGTAACTGGAGTCACCAGTACATGGTACATGACTCCTATTTGTGTGAAGTTTATTAGTTAATTTTGAATAGGTAGTTAGTTCTTGTGTTGTATCTATTTATAATACTAGCAGGCATGAATACTTGTATAGTGTTTTCGTTTGATATACAAACAAGAGCAAAAAATTGTGCGGCTTTTACAAAGAAAACTCGTACCAACTACTATAGAAGCGGTAAATCACATCACTATGCAATACGAAATGATATTTAGTGTAAAATTGTATACCGCCACAATTTCTTGTGAATAGAACTAGGGTATCCAGTCCGCGGCTTAACATATCGGTCGCTATCCCTCTTCAACTCATATAAATTCCATTTCCCTTCTCGCTCACTTAGAAGACACCTGCATGAACAAGCCGGCGATTTACTGGCTTTACTGCTCAGTGGCGTATCATCATGCGCAACCAAGGTGAAGTGACTTCAAAAGATGCCTTATTTTGTCATTTTGAAAATAATGTGTAAGGCCCTGAGAAATTTGGATTCCCTACATCCTTACACCACAAGCTCAGAGGTCATGAAACAGCTAGAGCCTTTATACACTTATCCAAGAAATTACTGCACTCCCAAAAAATAACCGAAGGTTTTAAGTAAATTTTTTCTAGACCACTTGTTTTTCCTCTTGTTTTTTTACTTTATACTCCTATAGCGCCAACTTAATTCAGCAATATTAAGGCTTGGGCACATTTTTCACGACTAAGTTTTCGTACTTCACGTTCCAAATTGACAAACATATTAGAAGAAATACCGCTATTACCATAAGAAACACACTCCTTCCAAATGCGTTTTGACATTGAATCCACATGTATCTTCTTTTGTCCATAGCATGCTACTTACTTCTGTTTTTCCAAAATGACATGAATAAAAACATGTTCTGCTATAAATTGGACGAACAAATAAAACGAACCGAATAAAAAAAGTGAATGTTAAGAAAGGTACGTAAAGTAAAAGTACTATTTAAATTCTTACTTGCTGGTATAACTGTTGAACTCTGCAGGGTGTTACAAAATTTAATAGAAAAAAGACGTCGCGTTTGTTACTGTAGAAGCAGAGGGCGTAAATATAATAGATGCATTAATCTAATACAAAGCACTATCAGATCTTTGGACAATATTAACTCTGACATTGATTCGATGAACAATTTGATTGACAGTGCAAAAATTTATCAATTAATGCCGATCTGATTTTAATAGACATCATCAAAAGCGGGTTCCTTGAAGATATGGCGAGAATAGGGACACAATTAACTTTCCGTGCATTTATTTTAGCCAGCGAAATTTAAAGCTGCTCTAGATACCCGTTTGTCTAAAGAAAATTTGAGTTACTATATTGAAAAGTACTATATTCTTAACCCTCCTCAAAAAAAGTTATCTCTTCGCTGGAGTAACTATAACTTGTGAAGATAGAATGTCAAAATGTGAAGAAATCATGACAAATGTTACATAATGTTAATGTCGATGAAATTCTAAATATGGATGTGGAAGCCATGCAATAAGAGCTGGAAGTTTTAATTGACCACTGTACAGAATTCTCAAATTTAGATCACGTCAAGGAAAAGACGGATGATTTACAAAGTATTCTTCCGTTTGCTTATAAGTTATGAGTTAAAAGAAAGCTACTTAGAGCTAAAGAAGTTACTTAAATCGTTGATTTAAATCTTGTTTTCGGTCTACAATGGACTATGACGGATTAAATTCACTATTAATATTAACATGCGAAAGATACATTACCGACAAGATAGATTTTAGATTTATCAAGTGTAGTGGAAAAATGGGCGATCTTATAATAATATGTAAACGAAGTTCGTTTACATATTATGATAAATTTACATTATATTACGGTTTAGAACTAATATAGAATACATAAGAAAACAGTTGGTCGCATTTATTTCTTTGATTGCACCATTGAGAAGTTTTTACACATCAGCTAACTTAAATGTTGTATTTTCTTTAACAACTTTCCCTTTTAATTGCACCCAACTAAGCTCAATTGGGTTCAGTTCCCAGTGATATGGAGGCAATCGAATTACCACAATTCCTCTTGCTTTGGCCGTTTCATCCACTACATACTTCCTGAAAGCTGGAAAATGTTGCCTTGCCAGTGTCAACAATTCAGCTTCAAGTAGTGAATCATCGTGTCCAATGTTTCTTTCTTCCAGCCAGTCTTTATTGCCCTTTCTGTTCTACGAGAATGATAAGATTCTTGTTTTTTATTTTATTTCCTATATTAGGATAATTGTGCTCGCCACTGAGCACCGCATTCCATTAGTTTGCATATCAAACGAAAGCACTATAGGTAATGACACATTCTAATTTTACGATGATATACAGTGAGCTCGTAAAGTTTGGAATAAATTCAATTAATCGTTATTGAAGGATTTTCACAGGAAATCCTCGGACACGTCAACTTTATTTAAAAAATGTCACTTTTTTCAGCCAACGATTTTTTTTTTGTTTTCTTCGTTTTTGAGCTATGACGTCATTGACAATTTTTTTAAATGACAACCCATATTTTTTTTCACGGATTTCGATAGAGCACATTTTTCTGAGTGCGAATATGTCAAAAACATAGTACCTTTAACTTTAAAGTGTTCGAGATATTCGGTTGCAAAGTTTTAAGAATGAATTATACAAGCGATGACCAAATGCTAATCATTTATCAAGAAAGCGCAGGAAAAACAACAGTTTTGACAGTTGTCACAATTTTGAAGTTTTTCCTCGCAAGTTTGTGTTTTAATCAGTTGAATAATCATTAAGTAAGTTGATTAATCATTATTCCATCATAATTCATTTTATTTAAAAATGGTCCGTCGTTTGAGTGAAAGGGAAAGAATCGAAATTTTGATGATGATCGGTTACGGGGACAGAGCTCGCACACAAGTAGAAGTTTGCCGTTTATTTAACAACAAATATCCAAACAGAGAACCAATTACACAGTCCACCGTTAGCAAAATAGAACAAAAGTTTTTAGAAGTGGGTCATACGAGAGATCGCCCTAGAACGGGTCGTCCACCAGTGCAACAAGATGTTAAATTGAATGTTCTACTAGAGCTTCAAGAAAATCCCCATTTACCCACCCGCCAAGTGGCGGCAAACAACGGAATAGTTCAAAGCTCCGTCTTGAAATATTTGAAATTGAACAAATGGCATCCGTATAAAGTGGTTTTGGTCCAAGAGTTAAACGAAGATGATCCTGACCGTAGGTTACAGTTTTGCCAAACCATGTTGCAACGCCTGATTGATGACGACGGATTTTTACGCAATATTGTTTTTTCTGATGAGGCTACCTTTTATCTCGACGGCACAGTTAACCGGCAAAACTGTAGATATTGGTCTCCTGAAAATCCACACTGGAAAATGGAAACTCGTAGTCAGTTTCCACAAAAAGTTAACGTTTGGGCTGGTATTGTAGGTAATCGTATTTTGGGCCCATTTTTCTTTGAAGGCGTATTAACAGGTGAAATATATTTAGAATTTTTAAGAGACGACTTAGTCCCTGCACTTGCGGTACTTTACCCAAATGACGTAGATCCAGATCTGCCCCATCACACGATATGGTACCAACAAGACGGTGCACCACCCCATTTTGCAGTGATCGTTCGCGATTATTTAAACCATGTATTTCCTAACCATTGGATTGGTCGCAGGGGAACTATCGAATGGCCCCCTAGATCTCCAGATCTCACTCCCCTAGACTACTTTTTATGGGGCTATTTAAAGAGCAAAGTCTATTTCAATAGACCAAATACCATCGAAGAATTAAAGGACAGAATTCGCAATGAAATTCGAACCATTCAACCCGATACTGTTGGTAAGGTTCTGCAGGAGTTTCAGTGGCGGATGGGATATTGCCAGGAAGTGAATGGAGGTCACTTTGAAAATTTACTCTGATTTTATTTTTTACTTTAATTATTTATCATTTATTTGTTAAAATATTTTTTTATTTGTTTAAATTGTTGTTAAAAAATTAAACAGATTACTCCCAAATCTTTCAAAATGTTCGATAAGCTACCAAAATAAATAATATTACTCCTTAATCTTTTAAAATGTAATAAGCTATAAGCTATTAGAATCAATAAGCTATTAAAAATCTTGACCCGCCCGATAGCTTATGCATGGTGCCATGGTACATTTTATAAACTTTGCAACCGAATATCTCGAAAACTTTAATGTTAAAGGTACTATGTTTTTGACATATTCGCACTCAGAAAAATGTGCTCTATGGAAATCCGTGAAAAAAAATATGGGTTGTCATTTAAAAAAATTGTTGATGACGTCATAGCTCAAAAACGAACAAAACAAAAAAAAAATCGATGGCTGAAAAAAGTGACATTTTATAAAATAAGGTTGACGTGTCCGAGGATTTCCTGTGAAAATCCTTCAATAACGATTAATTGAATTTATTCCAAACTTTACGAGCTCACTGTATGTTCGGGGTTTGTACAACTATAGGTACAGTCATTGTTATCAATGACTCATGTGATTTGCGATTTATGTTTTATATATATATTACGGAAATCAAAGTGCAGCTGACAAGCCAAAGTTACATTTGATTATATTATTTGCTACACTTTTTCGTACTGGGGACGCACAGTATGTCAATAATATACCCACATAAGTACCAAGGTAATTTACTTAGTTGTGGCCTCGGTTGTGGTTTACGTATTAGTTAGGTAAACTTCAACTGAAACCTACCTACCTATTTAAAAATAATTTAACATATTAATTACATTTGCTTAATACTTCCGTAGTACCTATCCACCTTTTAAGGGGTCTTAAGACTATTTGAGAAGGTCAGGGATGTACTGGGAAAGCAAACGCAAAAAGTAATTCGTGAGTACCTAATAATGGTTCAAATTATCAACAGTAAAACCACAAGAGGGTTTTTTCTCGGATAAAGTTCTTTCAAACAAAAAATGTAAATGATTTATAAAAATAGTGTTATATTTTTACGACATTATTAAGCAGTTTATCCTTAACTATCTATTATAAAACAAAATTATGTCCCTAAAGCTGGAGGAGCAAAGTCAACAGAATCATAAAAAAATAAATGGACAATTAAAAGCTAATTAAATGCCCTAATCCAAAAATTTTCCGCTCCAGTCGTTTTCCGGGAAATGCATGTTCTGCCAGCTTAACGTTAACCTGGCAGAGCATGCTCGTAAAAGTGGTTTACACAACAATTGTAGTAATTTAATTGGCACAGTAATTAAAGGCTAATTAAATGCTCCAGGAAAATATCATTCGCTAAGAGATTGCTGCATTTCATCAACATCAAAATTGGGCTTAACGCCGCGCTCAGCACGTGGGCTTAGCGCCGCGCTCAGCACGTGGGCAGATCATAGTGAAAAAAACTATTGCGAATAAAGCTGACTTTGCTCTTCCAGCTTTAGGGACATACAAAATTCAAATAATCGACAAGGGATCATTATTTTCGATTTGTCTAAGTCAGGTAGGGTAACCTTTGCTTAGTTGAGGGTGTAATTTAGGGTGCATTTATCAATTATAATAGCATGATCAAACATATAAATATCACATTAATAAAAAAAGATTAATTAATTAAATGGAAATTAGTAAGATACTTGAGTTTGAGGCTGAGAAACAAGATGATCAATATTGGGGTCAATACCAATTCTAAATTAATATCTTTCTGTAAGCTGAGTACGATGCTTATTTTTATTAATTTCCATGATTGAAAAAAGCTGCTCACATTTATACGTGCTTCCGAATGTGCAAATTATTTTTCGTGCGAAAACTCTCAGCTGTGGATACTTTTCTTCGGAAAGATATGTTCTGTAAAATGCGCTTAGTTCCACATCATCAAATTTAGACCTCAAATATGAGTCTTCTTGAAGCTCTATCAACTCCATTTGTAGCTGAAGCGGAGCATCTTCAACATTTAACTCACTCATGTCCATATTTGCAGATGATACATCATCTTCGGTATCAGCAAAACACTTTGTACTCAGCTCTGGTGCAATGAAGTCTTTATTGAATATTTCAGGATTATTGTTCTAATAATGGTCTTGTACTAAATAGTCTAAAAACAAATTTCATTTTATTTTCTCCAAAAAATACAATAGAAAGTCTACTAGTTAGAATTGATGAAAAAACTATAAATCAAAGCCACTCTGTGAAATTTTTAGGTACTTACATATATTGCAATCTGTCCTGGGAAAATCACATTGACTTTTTGATAAATAAACTTAACACTACTTGTTTTGCTTTATGGCAATTAAGAAATTATGTAAGTTTAGAAATTTTAAAAATGTATTATTTTGGAAATGTACTTACAATCAAGATTCAATTATTGCATTATTTGTTGGGGAAATGGCAAAAAAATGGTTAATCTGTTTATTCTGCAGAAGAAAATTATTAGAACCCTAGCATTTAAGGGTATCCGACACTGCAGCAGAAGATTGTTTCCAGATTTAGAGCAAATTTAACCTGTCACTCCTTAAGACCTATTTTTAATATAACTGTACCTCAACATAAAATGTCTCTCGTAGCAAATGGTCCAACAGTAATGTCCATAGAATTATACAATAAGCTACCAGTTTCCCTCAAGAAATTAAATAATACTGAAATATTTAAAATCAGAACAAAGAAAATGCTGCTCAAATATAGTTTTTATTCTGTTGGTGAATATTTAAATTCCACTGATATTGCAGAATAGCCAAAAATCGATCAGTGAATTGCTCTGACAGTAGTTCCGATTCTTCAGTATAGCAACCGTATTCAATGTTAAAAAATTAGTTTTCTCATTTTACCTTTTCTTAACTGGCCCGTGAGTAAATTATACTGAGCGAAATGCTTGGTGGAGTAATGCCGCTTCATATTATATTCTTTTACAGCAGAAATTGTTTCATTGCACAACAAACACATAGGTTTACCACTGAGCAAGATAAAAAAGTATTCATCAGTCCATTTGTCTTGGAATTGACAACATTCTGTGTCCATTTTCCGCTCTCTTAAACCAGACATGTTTATATAATTTGCTTGAATATTTCGCGGACCGGATTGAAGCTGATGGATAGCCGGAGCCGGAGGTTGCCCATATATGGTCTAAGTATTCCTCTGATACGTGGTATCATCCTTTGGACGACGACAGCGTTGATTTCTCTAATTTTTCTGGATTTAGAGGTGAAAATAGGGCTAAAACGGGTGATGGGACACTTTAACCATAAAAATTATTTAAACCCATTAAATATTAATATTGAGAAATAAAAAAAATTCACATATCTTCTGGATATCTACTTGAATAAGCGATAATAATCCATTGGAAAAAAAATCCAGTATTTTTCTTGTTTGATGCTGATGAACTTATTTTACCAAATTTTAAATTAACATAAAACCCTGATAATCGTCAAACTAAAAGCCTTAGATTTTGTTACTTATTGGAGTCATTCTTGAAAAGCTTTAGAAACGATTCCTGTTGGAAAAATTAAAAAATTTTGATTTTCCACTGTTATTAACAATCAAAAAATTTAAAAGAAGTGACACATAGAAATACAAAAATACTTATAATTACATAAAAAATAGAGAAAACAATGTTGTTGTAACATACATGGTTGTCACATGGTTGTTTTTATTATTTTTTGTAGCATTGAAAAAAAATTATAAAACGGAAATGAATTTGTTTATAACAAATTGTTAATTAAATAAACAAATAATGTAAACAAAATAAAAAAAAAATCAGAATATGGAAGAGTAATAGAAATGTTGCTTTAAAAAATCTTCCTTAATACTAATATTTAGTATTAATTAACAAAAAAAATGTTATTTAACAAATGCGATTTTAAGCGATGAACATTTTTTTTACGATTACGATGTTTTTATTTATTGATGACTGAGAATCCAAATAAAAATATTTGGATTATCTTACAAACAAAGCATTTGTTTATAAGAAATTATTTAAACAACAGGAGTAAAAAAATTATAAAAAAATCATTTTTATCTAGCTTTCAATAATAAGAGTATTTAAAAAAATCATTGCTTTATTTATGTTGTAGAAAAGCAAAATTTTTGATTTTTCCAACAGGGATATTTTCTAAAGCCTTTTCAAGAATATCTCCAAGAAGGGAAAAGGTTTTTAGTTTGACAAAAGGTTTAACAAAAGGTAAGGTTTTTAGTTTGACAATTATCAGGGTTATTATTATAATGTAACCAACCCGGGTCGGTTAAACATAATAATCGTAGAAACACATGGCCGGAGTACGTGATCGTCAAAGGGAAAAATACCTACCCTACGTTGTATTTAATTTAAATTGACCCTGTCCGAGATGCACTGGTTACTAACGAAAACTTATTACACCTTACACCTTACACCTAAACATTTTAATACACCTACTTATTTATTGAAACAGGTATTCCATTTATGAACAATATAAAATAAGTACATGTCGTACTCAGCCTTGAATTCACGAGGGGAAAGAGCACGGCAGAGAAACCCTCGATCTCTATTCAAAATAATCACAATAATGCTGTTGGACATTTAGGTGAAAGTAAAATGAAAACTTACAAGGGTTTCCATACTTGTGTTTTAACCTACAATCATTCTCAAGATACAAAACTGAAGAGTTTGTTGTTAGTTAGCCGACTTTCGTCAGAAGGTACTGAGGTTCCATACGGGAGGCAACTAGCAGGCACGGGGGAAAAGTGTTAATAAATTCAACAAGGCGCAAACATTCATCATCTCATACAATAAGCGGCAATTAGGTCACTGTTATAACCAAAACCCACAAGTATGAAAAACCTACTCGTAGTCATGTATGGAACAAAAAGGTCAACAACATTACTTAGATCGAATTGAATAAAACAAAATAAAATAATCTTAAAACCAGAATGAGCTGAACACACTAAACAAACAAGTAAAATGTTCATAGTTTACGCATAACGTATCATAATTATTCATAGTTCAAAAACAAAACACACGGACATTTTAATAAAATGATGACGGTAATTCTCGAGTTAACAAATTTAATAATAAACATTACAAATTAAGTATATTTACTAACCTGGGAAATTTGACGTCAAACACTAGTCACTTACACACACCAGAGACCAACTACCTGCTTCCCATATGCAATCCGTCGTCTCCCTATATCCCGACTTATCTAAAACCACCCCGCACCACGTCTTTCCTAGTGCCTGCTTATACCCTAACCACTTACCGATTTAAAAATCTATATCTCGTGTTTAAACGAAACAGAGGTCACGACATCGCAGTTTTATTAACTAAATAGTGCGTAGGGTCCATTTAATTATGTTAATTTAAAACTTGAGAATATAAGTTAACAAAATAAATAATAATAAATTAACAAAAACATATCTAATAATAAAATTCCGAGAAAAATTTGTTTTCAGTGGATTATCGTTTATTCAAATATCCAAAAGGTATGTGATTTTTAATTTTTTAATATTCATATTAAATGCGTTTATCATTTTTATTGTTTGTGACCTGAGTCTGTTGCTGCCCGCGGGAATCACGCGCGAATAATTTCATTTCAATTTCAATTTCAAGGGGTAAAATCGTTAAATCTAATTCTAGGTCGATAGGAATTTGCCCCGCTCGCCTCTAATTTTCAAAAAAATTACCCCATTCTCCCCCACATACAACGAACGCGACGCCTATTTTTGTCTTGTTCTCGTTACACTCGACGTGAGATCGTCCAACGAGGCTGTCAAGGCGATGTGGACAACACCTCGAGTGCAATAAACACTTTTTTTTAGGACTTGCATACAATATTTTTTTCTACGTTTATACAAAATCAAAAAATGTTTTATTTAGGTGTCTTTAGTGGGTAAATGTCAAATTTTATGTTTATGTTTGTTATGATCACAAAACACTGCAGTGGAATGACAGATGAGTGCAATAAAAATTTTATTGCACTAGTTCAATAAAGAACCAGTTTTTGCACTAAGTATAGTTCTATAAAGTTTTGTTATCTTGCATGAACATAGAAAAAGATAATTATTATTGTTGTTACATAGCTATGCTATCGTTAATTTATGTTGCAGAAGAACACTTGAGCTTCTCTTTTATGGATAAATTTAAATTTATTTTAAACTTACACTTTTGCCAATCAGTGTTTTATAACAACCACAGGCAGAATTACTGATTATTGCGTCACAAAGAGACATTTATCCGATAAAAAAAAGCTCTTGTGGTATTACTTACTGTTAATAAAATAACTACGTCAAATCATACATTGAAAATCCCGTTTTTCTTGGGCCACCCGATACAAACAGAAAAATAACGAGAATCGAGTGACACAAAACGGCTGCTAATGCAAATCCAACGGTAATACCCCCGCCAACTGCGTTTTCTTAATATCAAAACAATAAATCGCCTAATAGTACTTTTAATTGAGTTCAATGAAGCAATAGCAATAACGTTATGAAACAAACGAGAAATTCAAATGCAATTTTTTGCCGAAGCGAAATTTACCAACTCGTTAATCTGAAAACAATTTTTACATTAGATTGTATTTGTTCGCAAAATCCGCAAGATTACCTAGTTATCAGTTTATTTAATGTGCCCAATATCGCAGCGTTGCCAGCGCTATTAAGAATGTAGTAGATTCATTTCATTACTTTCTAACATGTAGTGGCGGCTCTTGCCAAATTAAACAGATAGTGCCAAAACTGGCAAAGACACATAATGAAGTGCGCGTTTTTTTAATTTTCAAGGTCACGCGTTTTCCTGGCACTTCAAGAATTTCAATAAAATATCCATTTGAACAAAAATACAGACTTCCACAAGAATAACTATTTGAGTTTATGATTACCATGGCCACCGGCTTTAAGGGCGCATTATTGTTTTGAATTTCAACACACACATTTATTTTGTAAACTTAAAAACACGGTTTTTAAAAATCTGCGATTTTTTACATTTTTTCGATATAAAAAAGTCCTGTAACACAAAAAAATGTCGCAAACACCAATTCTAATTTCCAAATAACCTACTTCAAATAACA
>CAXKVY010004119.1:0-19698 GCA_964058915.1 Tetropium fuscum
ATGTATTAATGTCTAAACGCTCTGGTAATATCAACTTTAAACCTTCACCTTCTTAGTGTAAAATCTTAAAGTCTCCATTAATAGAATGGATAGTTTCTCGTAAAGAGTTAGAAAACGTTGAATCGGTTTTATTGTTCAAATGTGGTTTTTATGTTCAGAAATACGTTTTCAAATGATCTACCAATTTGACCAATATAAAATTGTGGCACTTGCCCCACAATTTAATTTATAGACCCCGGATGTATAAATTTTAAGAACATCATCTTCATTAATTTTAATGGAATTCCCTAGTGTATCATTGGAGTTTTAAGCAATATAAAATTCACGTTTCTTTAGATATGATGGTACTCTATCATTATGGTTTCCAATATAAGAGTACTAAATTTAGAATTATTTACTGTTTCTTATAAGGGTAAACTAGTTCGATTCTGTTAAATTTCGAACTCCTAGTCCACAGAGTTACATTTTTTCTAACGTTGAAATAATACATCCCATAGGAGGACCACCAAAAAATTGTTAACTGTGTTGTAAAAAAAATGGGCACTTGTGGTTATCCTTTTGAACTCTGCTTTTAGCAATTATTTCTCGTTGAATCAGCAAAGACTGTTTCAGAAGTCTTCATCCAGACAAACAAAAATCCTTGAGCAGTACGTCATATACAACCGATGAAAGTATCCATAGGACACTTTGCATCCGGAAACTACATCGGATAATTATTGCAAATCATTTCTGCGAAGTGGGGTGTTATACATCAAATTGAACACGTTGCAGGAATGTGGTGGAGCAGCATTTCTGTCTGTAGATATTTTACGAAGACAAAAATAACATTGGAAATTTTTTATCCATATAAATCGCTTTATTTGTTTAAATTTTATATATCCTTTTTGATACATCGGATAATATTCCTTATATTTGACTACGCTAATTTCCACTTTGATTGTGATCCATTTAATCCTGTTGCTCCTAGATGCTAGAATCTTAATAATCGAATCATAAATCATTCGATTGGTTAATAAAGTACATATTTTTTCTAGAACGTTGATTGTATATTAATTCTAATCTTTGCTTTATTTTTGCCGTAGGTATCTAGGTATGCATTAGCCGTATAATCCGTTTGTAAAAAGTAGATTAATTCAGTTTGCGACAAGTATTTCAAACGGTCCTTCAACCGCCAATTTATAGGTACATACGTAAAATAATATAAGAAAAGGAAAAAAAAATATACATACACAATACACACCTATATATATATATATATATATATATATATATATATATATATATATATATATATATATATATATATATATATATATATATATATATATATATATATATATATATATATATATATATATATATATATATATATATATATATATATATATATATATATATATATATATATATATATATATATATATATATATATATATATATATATATATATATATATATATATATATATATATATATATATATATATATATATATATATATATATATATATATATATATATATATATATATATATATATGTATATTTGATTTCATATATGGCCCCACTTTTGGTTGCCAATTGTTATATTATTT
Source organism: Tetropium fuscum (assembly GCA_964058915.1). Taxonomy (NCBI): domain Eukaryota; kingdom Metazoa; phylum Arthropoda; class Insecta; order Coleoptera; family Cerambycidae; genus Tetropium; species Tetropium fuscum. The sequence continues at coordinate 1,594 of CAXKVY010004119.1, forward strand.
TAGATTTATATTATACTTAGTGACATTTTAGATTGAGATGCTGATATTGAGAAAATTAGTTTAGACTATACTTACTTTGGTGAGCTTATGTGTTCTGGAATTAATTTTTTATGGACGCCACTTTCTTATTGAAATGAAGAATTTTGATTTATAAAATAGAACAGGTAGGTTATTACCTAAGTCTCATTATGATAATCATTTAAAACCTTTGAGGTCTCTGACACGTTCGAACTAACAAACACTACACTTGTTGAACTTTTGCGATGTGATTCAGCATCTCGTACTTCTCATCCAACTCCTGCAATCTCGTTGAATGCAAAACAGTTGTTGAATAATAACATCAATGGGACAGCAATTACTTCTCCTTCGAATTTCTTTGGAATTCTGGTACTTTTTATTAGCTGAGCTTTTCTTGATGAAGATGCTTTTCAACCGGTACACACTTGTGTACGTTGAAAAATATTTTAGAGGAAAATATTACTAGTCTTTGTATTTACTGCTGGTTACTTTCTAAACTTGATTTACATTTTTCTTATTTTAAAATACAAAATATATAACAATTTTTAAGAGATATCAAAAATTACGTTACTACCTTTTGGTGCCTTAACGTAGGCAAGGAAGACTGTTTATTTAAAACAATACACTACTTCCTGGTTACTACCCCTACTTTTAACATAACACATTTTAATCTACTAATCACATGAGTCCATAATGTATGTTTTTAATAATTCCACAACAGATATTACTCAAATTTTATGACTACACATATTTTCAATCCGTACACATGTGTATCTATTTCATACGTCTGATACACTTGTACCTCCTTTTGAAACACCATGATAGTGAAAATACTTTTAGACAGATACGTACAAGATTATGGAAAACCTGACAATTGCATTTATTATGCATTTCAAAATTATATAAAAAATGATATAAAATTAAAATATATAAGCATCAGACAGACATCCAGCTGCAAACCCATCTGAAAGATATATAAGTTATACAATATTTACGCATCTTAATACACGAAGAACAACCATTATGGTCTACAAAATTAAAATAAGTAGAATATTTCATTCGTAATATTCCGAATTCAACAACGGAAGAGGCACCAATTACATTATTTACAAAAATATATCCAGGTGAACCATGGGTAATCGAAAAAACATTGAATTATAGTGAATTAGTAGAAAGAGTTAACGATAAGTTGGAAAAATCTGCTTTGAAATATATTGAACTGCAACAAAAACATAACAAAATTCGAATCAGTTTCAACAAGGGATAATTAGTAATAGTAAAAATTTTAATAGTCACTAATATGAAGGAAGACAAATGTATGAAACTTTTGCTACCATTTGAGGGTCCTTATGAAATACATAATGAAAATGGGTTAAATAGTTATGAATTAGTGTATCCAAATACTGATAAAATTAGAGGTATTTTTCATAATAGTTATATTTATACATATTAAATATATATCATAGTAAAATAAAATGTTAATTAATAAGTTAACAAGTAAATTGATATAATAAAATTTATAATAAATTAAAATTTAATTTTAATAAATTTTCTAATACAATATGTATCCCAAAATTAAAAATTAATTTTGAGAAATTTGGGAAAAGCGAGAATATAGCAAAGAAAATCGTCCCAAATTCATTAACATAATCACAAATTAATTCCCAAGAAAGTATAGTCGAAAACAATCGAGCCGTATACCAGAGATAAAGGCACGAGTGAGCGTATAATGCATGCCCAGGCCAAAGAAACACGGAGCTTCAACACTCTATCAGACATGTGACTGTAAAGTGAACGTGATTGGCTACAATCTATTTTCAGTAATAACTCAGTTTTCAGTTAAAATTAATACGAAAATTAGAAAGAGCATAATTTATATGTCGAAGCTATTTAGCTTCGACATATAACCTAGTAATTTGTCAAACATGTAATTATAATAAAGTAAGTCTAAATTACTATGTAAACACACAAAAAGTATATAACGAGATTATAACGCTTTTATAGCCTCGAAGAAAAAGACACACCTCCCTGACAGACAGTCAGGGAGGTGGTTCAAAATGGAGGTACAAGTGTATCAGACGTATGAAATAGATAAACATGTATATTGAATTAGTTAATTAATTAATTATTGAACTAGTATTAATCGTCTCCGGATGATGCCAACGTGGTTGGCGAAACGCGCGTCGAGCGAAGTGAAAGTGTTTTGGTGTTTGTGGAAACTACTCCGAGTGTTATGTATATTGAAAATATGTGATAAAGTTTGAGTAATATCTGTTGCAGGATTATTAAAAACATAAATTATGAACTCCTGTGAGCGGTAGATTAATATGTGTTATGGTGTTATGTTAAAAGTAGGGGTAGTGACCAGTAAGCAGTGCATTGTTTAAAATATACAAACTTCCTTGCCTAGAAACAATAACTAATAACGACGCTTAGGCACCAAAAGGTAGCCACGTATCTCGTTTTGATATCTCTTAAAAATTGTTATAAATGTTGTATTTTAAAATAAGAAAGTGCAAATCAAGTTCAGAAATTACCCAGCCATAAATACAAACTATGGCTAGTAATATTTTAAATATTTTTCATCGTACATAAGTGTGTACGGGTTGAAAAGCGTTATTACCAAGAAAAGCTCAGATAATACAAAGTACCAGAGTTCAGATTCTCATATAATTCGAAGGAGAAGTAATTGCTGTCCCATTGATATTATTACTCATCAGCTGTTTTGCATTCGGAACGATATTGCAGGAGTTAGACAAGAAGTACAAGATGCCGATTCACATCGCAACAGTTCAACAAGTGTAGTGGTTATTAGTTCGAAAGTGTCAGTGACCTCAAAGGTTTCGAAGGATTATCATAATGAGACTAAGGTAATAACCCACATGCTTTATTGAAATCTTTTCCCGTTGCAAATTTGCACAATATTTCTTATTTTTTCAACTACAACTAAATTCTTAATAAAATAATCCTAGGAAAAAAAGGTCAGGAGAAGAAAATATACCGGGGACAAGCGAAAGTGAGTCAAGAGTACTGAAAATCCCACAGACATAACCGCTTTCATGAAAATGTTCCAAGACATGGAAAGAAGAAGAGAAGAACAAGAAAGAAGAAAAGAAGAAATGCGTAAGCAAAGACAAGAAGATACACTACAAAAACAACAAAAAAAGAAGAACAAGAAATAAAAAGAGAAGAACAAGAAATAAGAAGAGGAGAATAAGAAGAGAAGCTGAGAAGAGGAAGCGATCGACAGACAAGAAAAAAGAAGTCAAGAGTTAAAAGAAACATTGTCTGAAGTAATAGACAAGAAATTAGAAGTTATTGACAGTAAATTGGATCAGATTAGAAAAGAGTTTAAAGCAGAACAAACTATATTTCAAGCACAAATGGAAAATAAAATACTACAAATGGAAAGAAAAGCACAAGAAGAGAAAGAAGAGAATATAAAATTAGTGCAAGAAAAAGACAAGAAACACAAGAAGAAACTAATAGATGTATAAATGCTCTAGAAGAAAGGATACAGGTCAACCAACAGAAGAACTTGTGAAAATCATGGAAAAAGAAAAAGGAAACAATAAAACAACTACAAGCAGAACTTCGAAAAGATGACTTAAAAAAAATCATCATTTAAACAAATAAATAATAGTCCTACTAGAGTCAATAGTGTATGCCTAATTATTTTATATATAATATGTTCAAATAGAACAAATATAAATAGTATATAGGTTTGTGTTTTCTGTGAATTTCAGTTCCGTCAAAACTAAAGTCACAAAATGTCACTGAAAGTGATAAAGTAATACTATTTTAAATTCAAGTATAAATGATCAATAAAGCAAATTGTACATCACTTTGAAGATCCTCAATGAAAGTGAAAGAACTTGAACAACTTCTAAGTGGTTCGTTTCCGTATATATGTCCTGATATACAACTGGTAAGTGTGTATTCCTTATTATTAATCTATTTGCTTATTTCTCTATGTAGAAAAGGTTAACCAAAAATTCAATAAAACTCGTTTGCTGATTTATAGCCTCTTCACTATATAATACAATATAGAGTTAATTCCTGGTATAATATGTGTTTTAGATATTGTACCTTTTTATTGTGATCTTAATCCGAGCTTTTTTATTGTCATCTGTGTAATCCCATATTGCTTCTTGATAATTAACATTTAGTTTGAAATCATCAATTTCTTGTTAACTATAACTGTTTACATTGTTTGACGAATACTGTAGTTAATTTTGCACTTATGAATAAGTAATATAATGTAATGGTGTATTGTGCTCAGAAACTATATTTTTTATTTAATCTATGACCACAACGATAAGAGAAGCGTAAAGGAACCTAGTTATTGTAATGAATTGAAATTATCATTGAAATTGTTATTGAAGGTTTTAATATCTGTTCTATTTGAACACATAATACCCATATTGTTAAATAAGTAGCCATATAATATAAATTACCATTATACATAATATACTTGTCATGATTGCATCTTGTAATAAATTTGAACAAAAATTAGTAGCTTTTTCTATGAAATAAGCAAATTATGTTGTCAGCATCGATAGGTGTAAGTAATTTATGGTGATTAATCGTTGCTAATAACATCTTATTTCTTGATTATTGAATTTTAACATTGATAAAAATGTTTGCCTACTTTTAACTTACTGATAAATTATAATTGTGATAGCGGCTCTTCTCAAAATTATCTATAATGTGATTACTTGTCTGATTGATTTATGGCCTATTTTTCATAAAAAGCAAATTAGACCTTACATGTCTCATAACATTTTATACATTAAAAATGCATACCTTGCAATTATGATTAATTTGTGTTATCCAGTATTTACGTAATTATTCAGAAAAAGATTCCAAAAATATTTCAAAAAGTTGCTATACTATAGATAGTTTTCCACAATCCATTCCTCGTCTATTCAACTATCGCCATTGGTGTTAAAGAGTTATATACAGTTGGTTTTTGCATTATGCCCTAATTATTATTTGTAATAGCAGTAATAGTAGATGTCATTAACATTAACCTACTACCCTACTAAGTAGGTGTCATTATCAATAGCATAGATAATTTATTAAAAATAATTTATATTTGGAGAAGTTAAAAATTCGTGTGTGAGAGATTTATATTTATCTAGAAAGGCATGTTCTAAATTTAGTATTCATAAAATCTTCTTTCAATTTCATGGAACACTGCATGGGTTAGAAATATCCTTCGTTGTCGTCGTCGTCATTGCCTTCATTCTCGTAGGCTATGGCAATTCGACGAGTACTTAATCTTCAAAAACTGTCAAACATAAAAAATGTAAAAGTGTGTATACATATATTATCTGTCTCAATGACAAAAAAGTAACTCCTATACCGATTTACTTAAGATAGTTGGATACGTATTTGCTAATTTTATTATACGTTTGTTAATGGATATACGCATGGAATGGATATACGCATGGTTAATGGATATCAAATTTGAAGTAAATAATAAACAACAAGCATAGACATAAGTGGACCATTACAAATACAACACAGGATAAAAAATAAAAATAAGTAAAGATACACAACAAAATATATAAAAAAATCAGGTATAAAGATATATTAGGAATATTATTTAAAGTTAATATTACCTAGCAGTCATTCAGTCATTCTACATTTACATATGTGTCGTTATCATTTATTGGAATATTTGTTCGATGATTTTCTTACAGCATGGATAAATAATATGGATTCTTTGCAGTTTTGAAGGATACTTGATATTTGTATAACTGGTAAACTGCACAGCCGTTTCTTAATATTGCTACGTATCTTTTCAGCAACAATGTGTACCTTTTCCAGAGAGAGAACTGTTACTAAAACAAGAATGTCGACATCTTCTGCAACCACGACAACTTGTTCATTTTCCTCCGATTTGTGTATGGCTGTTGGCTGTACGAACAATGTAGATATCAGCATCATCTACTGCTACAAATGTTCTATTTGAAAAGTGGATTCGATATAATGCGGAGCGCGCGCCTACCTAGACTCAACCCCCTAGCTTAATCGATCACTGCTCGAAAGTTATTACGCCTATCGGTAATGGAAATGACACTACTTTTAAAAATTTTATATGAAATATATTAAATGAGCTTGAAGTTTTCTGTAGGGCAAACCGTTTCGCAGTAAAATATAAAAACCAACGCGAGGTGCGTTTGGGGTGCTTTTGATGTGGCGTTTGGGGGTGAAGCGGCCACCTGAGCCATTGAAACTCTTTTGTTTCTTAAATGTCACCCTTTTGCGCGTATAATCCGCAAGTGGAAAGATTATGTTTTTGCTTATATTTAGATATACTACAATGAATGGGCTAAAAGAGGTTTTAGGGTTTTATTTACTGAAACGCAAATACCTAGGATAGCATACGTTTTCTGTGATATTTTCCAAATGTTTCTTATTACACCATGCTGCGAATAGCTTATCACGCTGACTGCTAATAGGTACCAGGCACAATTGCCAAACACGCAGATGGATATTTTCGTGAAATCGTTATTTATCTTTAGTTTTAGAAAAATAGATATATTGGGTTTAACTTTTTTTTTTAATTTCTTAAAAAAATAATGAAAAACATTGTTCAACACAAATGTGTTGAACAATCATCTTGTTGAACAGCAACATCTTGTACCTACAACACGCCAATATGCGTCATCAGCATCCGATGGTTAAAGCTTTTCTCTAGCTCTCTTTGGACCTATCACATCGAACATCGTCATGTTCTTAGATCACAATTTACAAGAACCTTAAGTTGTGGTAAAAATTTTTCCTTTGTGAAAATTCTAAAAACAGATATCACTTGACAGTGAATATTAGGTATCATAGTAGTGAAAGTAGATTTGTTTTTAGGTTCGTTTATGTTTTTTATGTTTGTTTTATATATTTTTAAATATTGTTTTTAGTTTTAATTAAATTTATTCAATATCTGAGCGTGCAAAAACATCATAAGCACTTATAATATACTATATACTATATCTAACGGGACAGTAGTTATGTAAGGTACATTTTTATAGAATCGTCCCACCCAGTAAGCCCGAAGCCTTTAAAACCCCAATGAACTTTCAGAACAGAATTATCTCCATTTTACTAGGATCAACAAAGTCATTTCCTAGGAAATACAGTTTGGTAGAGAATGCTAAGGGGATACCTCCTCATCATCGGGAACTTCCTGCATAAAGATAATTTCTGATCCTCCTTTACGTCAGATGCTTTTCCAAAGAGCTTTCGCAAAGAGCTTTCGCAAACAACTCTTGTAAGGTTCAAGAGTTTCCCTCAGGCCGTATTATAAGACCTTGGGTGAAAAGACTAGTAGAATTTCCTGAGCATTCCAGGAGGCAGCATTCTTTGCTTTAAGCCAGCTGTTCATCCAGCCTCAGCATTTGTGCCTCGACGTATAACAAGATATGTCTTCTGGCCCAACAAGAGTAATTTCTGAGTTCTGCTTAACCAATAAGTCAGCAACTTCATTAATGATAATCTGTACAAATAACTTTCGTCCTTTTTCTATAATAGGTCCTCGTCTATTTTCGACCCATCTGTTTATAAAATTGCTTCATTCCTCTTAGGAATGAATCTGTGCAGACTTCCATTTAAATGAAAAACGAACAGTCTTGATGTCATGTGGAGCTCATCTGCCATAGGTGGCAACTGTTCCATGTCCATGTCTGTTCACAGAAAATGTCTGTTCATCTTTTGGCTCCCATTTCTGTCATTTGGTGTATGAAGATGCGGAAGCCCAAGGAGTACGTCTAGGGCTGCAGTGTTGGTTTTTGAATGCTCAGGTTACTACGGCATTTGAGTCATTGGATGTGACCGAATATATGGATCTGCACCACCGGACGAAACTGAACGAAGGAAACTAATTAACAGTGATCATAAATTATTATTCCAAGGTCTTTATTAAAATCATACCCGCCTAGGTAGATACCGTTTTATTTATAATAATACTTCAAATTATCAATTTTTTGGCTATAAGTCATTACGAGTATATTAAATTTACTAGCGTTTAGCGGTAAGTTATCACAAAAAGTGTTAAGTAGATCCATACTTTTTGGAGCTAAAGTGATGATTGGGCATCTACGTTACCTGTAATGGCAATAATAAATATAAGGAATATTGTGGTCCAAGATTCGAGCTCTGAGGAACTACTCAAATTCTTAAGAAACTTGACAGACCGGTAACCATGATACTGTACATTAAAAAAACTGTGAGTTATCGGTTAGCCATGACTTGATCAAATTAGTCAAGCTGCAATATACGACCGGGATTGTTCAGATTATAAAATAAAAATCGGTAATTCAGCCTGTCAAATGCAAATTTCAGTACTTTTTTTCTTATCGAGATTTTCATTCATGTCTTCTGCCTTGCATACTAAATTCGTTGCAGTATTACATTAGATTTATTTTTATTTTGTCGTAGGCTTGTTGATAGTCCACAAATAAAACTACTGTTAGTTTATCATATTCAAAGCTTTAAGTCTGAATTTCTGGTAGCGTAAAAATTGATCCACCTTACTTCTTCCTTGCCTAAAGTCGCCACCAATCTTAGCTTCTTCTTTTACCAATGTGTTTTTGCCAATATTTTATATACTACATTTAATAAAGATATATTATATATATATATATATATATATATATATATATATATATATATATATATATATATATATATATATATATATATATATATATATATATATATATATATATATATATATATATATATATATATATATATATATATATATATATATATATATATATATATATATATATATATATATATATATATATATATATATATATATATATATATATATATATATCAATCCCTTTTTTTAAGAGGGGACATTATTGCTTTTGTTCATTCCTTCATTTTCCCATATATTCTCTAACAGTTACTGCATTTGGTAGGTTAATTAATTTCCTCTGAATTTAAATAGTTCTTTTGCCCATCATTTCCTGAACTCATGATATTATTTTTCAGTTACTTCCTTAACACCTTCGTTACTCGGGGCTGCTACCACATTTCTTCTTCTATATTAGTTTTGTGATCCGTATCTTGTTCATTATTTTCGCCTCCGTTTAACAACTGCTTAAAATATTACTTACACCTTTTCAGCACTTCTTGTTAAATTTTATAGAATATCTTTATAGAATTCTGGTCCTGGTTTATATTCTTTTCTCTCATTCTTACCTTCTTGGTATATGTTTCTAATGTAATTTTTTCTGTTATTCTCTTCTATCTCTTCTAATACCCATTCATAATTTTTCCATTCTTCTTTCTTAACACAACTTTAGTTTTCTTTCTTCGTTCTTCGTATTTCTCATGTGCTTCATCTGTTCCTTCCTTAGAATGTTTTGCCTTAGTTTTGTTCTAACCTCAAGTTCTGACTTGCATTCTTTATCAAACCATAATTTCCCCCCCCTTAATTTCCTGATTGCATTCCTAAGCCGCCGCATCTTGCCGTTTGCAACTTTGTTTTTATTTCTTCCATTTCGAATTTCGTTGTTGCTATTCCTTTTATTGGATATTTCTCAGCGTCTATTATTCTATGTTACCCTCGCTGGTTCTTAATCTAATAACTGTGTTAATTCTGTATTTTCTCTTGATTTGGTTACTAATTTCCGGTATCAGTTGTATCACTTTTATTGTTAACTTAAATTGGTCCATATCTGCATTTAAGCCTGCCTCTATACGTTCTTAGGATTTCTCTTCTGGATTTTCTATGGCAATAATATACAGTACTTTGGAGGGGATGTAGATCAAACTGTTCCTTATTGTTTGTATAATGTTAGGCAAGGAAAAGTGCAAATAAGTATTTCTGAAAAAATAACGATAAAAAATTATGTGCGAGACATTTTGTATGTCTAAATCTACATAATAATTATATCATTTGTTAGACTCCCTTTTATCTCTCGGTACAGGTACTTTGATTTTGACTACTTAATTGCTATCGATCAAATTTGTATTTAGGTGTGGTATTAAGTCGTTGAGAACAAATTAATCCCATATAATTGATTTCATATCACCTGCTACAATTGTCAAATAATTGTGTATATTTCTATGAGTCACCTACATATGACAAATGTAAAATATAATCGATGTTTACTCCATGTCTGTATAATATGTAGATATGTCTGAAATATTTCTCTAAAATACTGAATAATTCCTTCATTCCAACATGAAAATAATAGATTATTTAATAAGTGCATAGTAATTATAACTATTATTCACGTAGATGAAAAACACTGAATCTGCGTGAATTATTTTCATTAGCGTCCTTTTATAGACTGGGGGATGCTGACAGTTGATGGTCTCTGATTTCATACAGCATGCCTTTTGGAGGAGTAAAAGTGTAACCTATGACAAGAAAGAAAAACGGACCCGCTGGATTATTATCGATTACGGAAAATTTTATATTTTTTAAATTTATATTTTATTTAATTTTTTTACCACACAAGCTTTCATTAAACGCGAAAAATTATATATTTTAATCTAATTTAAATATATTTTAAATATAATTATATATTTGTAAGTTCACTGTTAGAGCTCTGTGGAACCCTGCAAAGCGCATGCGTGTAATTATTAAGACTTTAAATTTGTTTTTACTTTCTTTTGATAGAAGGACAAACATTAAAATAGAGAATAATACAAAAGTTTTGTGCTGTGCAAGTGGAAATGTGGCCAATGGGCTTTCCTTTATTGTCACAAAATATACACTTTCATTCCTCCAAAAGGCAAACGGTATAAAATCGGATACCATCAACTGTCAACATCTCTCGGTCTATTAGTATTGCTTTTAAAAAAACGTAAATATTTCTTCAGTAACTGGATACTAGAATTGATTAGGTAGGTCATTTTATTTTTCTGCATTATACTAACTATTATATTTTAACAAAAAATAATGCTCCATGACGGTGACAATTTATATTTATTAGATAATTTATTAAAGAATTAGATTATTCTGTAAAACACATGATGAAAGAATATTTTCGGAAAATGAATACACTATTAAGGTGACGCTAGTCCATGAACGTATTTTAGGTGAATGCATTTTATAGATCGGTTTACTTTTCGCGCAATGCATTTCCATCGGTTATATATTATTTTAATGGGACATTCACGGTTGATAATATCGAATATGCGTTGTGCATATATCATCAATCATTATGATTTGCAATTGACAAGCTTTTTGGAAAAACTCATAACGCCCAAAAACAACAAACTTTTTGGGGAATTAATAAATGTGTTTTAAGACTTGTAAGACTTGGTAAGATTATGTAAAAGATTTTTTACTGACATTTTACTGACTGACATTTTATTAAGAAAACCAATAAACATAATTTGCCTTTAAAGTCGTATTTGTTGCTGTCAGTTTAATAAAGTTTCTTGTAAGAAAAAATGCATATAAGATAGCACTTATTGCAACTTTTTTAGTAATAGTCTATTATAATTCACGTAATATAAGCAGTTATTGTTTCAATGTAAATTCTACATTTGTTTTATAGGTGTGACGCTCTTAGCGTCGATGCGGAGGTTCTATCTCGAGCGCCACAGTCTGTTTAGAGTGCAGACAGACCACTTTTCCCTACAGGCAGTATATGCAGGGGCCACGAATAGCTTCTAGTGGAGAAGGGCGGAACCCAGGTCACGTGATACACCGATAGGCCTTGTATTACCCTATCTTCAAGAAGAACACAGGTTTATGATTACAACAGTTTTTATTTACAGACTTGATTATATCGACCGCACAGGTATTTACATATATACACAGAGGTTATGCAGTCCGCCTATAGCGAGTTACGTCATGCGGGATTAAAAGCGTTACGAGTAAAGGCTTAAAGCGGGATGTCAAATGGCGGCGAGTGCAAAACAAATGCTACTACTTTAGCAGGCGGAGGAAGCAATAATGGCGGGTATAAATGGTATTACTTGCACATGTAAAGTAAGTGATAGCGAAAATTACATGGCACTATTTTAACGGATGGAGGAAGCAATAATACTACGCGTGTATTAGTACATCTACAGTAGAGCGTGCAGCGTGTAGGAAATCCGAACTTTCGCGGATATGATGTACGCGGACTAGTTTTCTCGGAAGTTGCTTGCGTGACTCAGGTAGCCTGTGTTGCATGCAAAATGCTCAACAGAAGGGTGGATGCAAGATGCTACGACCCGAACTACAGCCTATTGAGTGAACCCAAATGATTTCCACGTAGACTTGGTTACGATTTCGATGATCAAATAGTGAAAACTGTGTGCGTGACTCAGGTAGCCTGTGGAGTCCCTGTTGCATGCAAAATGCTCAACATAAGGGTGGATGCAAGATGCGACAACGTAGACGCAACGAGCCAAGTATGACGGCCTTCTGCATCTTCCCAGCGATGACTTCTGCCGATTGACGGCATGCTGGGATGGTTCTTAATTCTGAGAGCAATGGTTGTCGCATACCTCCCAGAGAGCAAATAATAAGAACCACTATTTTAACAGAATAACCTGGGTACAACCTGCGGAGTTCAGAGAGTAAATCTCGATATTTTGTCCGTTTCTCCTCCACTTTCAAGACAATGTTCTTTTCGGCCGGAGCCGAAAACTCTATAACGAACATCGTCTTGAGTTGGTGGTCGAGGAGGACTATGTCAGGCTTATTATTATTATTTTTTTTTGCTGGTAAGTCCCCCCTGGCCTCCGACTAGTCCAGAGAGTCCCTCCAGCCTCGTGACTCAACGACCGCTCCCCACGTCCGCGGGGTAAGTGGTCATTGAGGTCGCAATTCATGTGTCCTGAGTAGACGCAACGAGCCAAGTATGGCGGCCTTCTGAATCTTCCCAGCGATGACTTCTGCCGATTGACGGCATGCTGGGATGGTTCTTAATTCTAAGAGCAATGATTGTCGCATACCTCCGAGAGAGCCAATAATAAGAACCACTATTTTAACAGAGTAACCCGGGTACAGCCTGCGGAGTTCAGAGAGTAAATCTCGATATTTTGTCTGTTTCTCCTCCTCTTTCAAGACGATGTTCTTTTCGGCCGAAGCCTAAAACTCTATAACGAAGATCGTCTTGAGTTGGTGGTCGAGGAGGACTATGTCAGGCTTGTTGGCTTGTATCCGCCTGACGGTGGGAAATGAATAGTTCCAGTATAACTGGGACCTCTCATTCCCCACAACGGACTCAATATCCCCCGGAACATAGGGCAACACCGGTGTCTGATATATACCGTACGAGTGCCGTAGGTGGTAATACAGCAGTCGTAATGCCGCGTTATATCGATGGATATAGGCAGAGACCGCATATGCTGGACAAGCTGACAGCAAATGAATAATGGTCTCTGGGGCCCGACGACATGCTCTGCAGCTGACGTCAGGCACTTCTATACCCATCACGCGACTTCGGTAGACCAGGGTGTTTAATACACCATCTTGGTAAGCTAATATAAAACCTTCGGTCTCTGACTTCAGCCCAGCTGACCTCAAAAAGCTAAAGGTCAGCTTTTGGGATAAGCCTAAGTCTTCTATATTTCTATAGTAGACTCCGTGCAATGGCTTATCCCTGTGCTGCTGAAAACCAAGTGTATTTCCAGCAGCACGAAGGTGGGCTTTCAACCGAGCAGGGTCCAACTCGGTGACAGAGTTTGGATTATTCTGCTCGACGTCGAAGTCGAGACCTAGGCTATTAGCTGCTCTTTGTGCTGCCCTATATATAAAAGCTCCTACTCCAGCTCCTTCATGGTCTTTGACCATGAGGAGTAGGGGATCCGAACTCCTGATAATTTTACAGGCCGTGTTCAGAGTTACTCTGTTGTGGAGACACTCCAATCCCAAGAGTCCACGGCCTCCCTGTTGTGGGAGATATAACCGCGGAACGGACGATCTCGGATGCAAACTCCGACAGAGATGCATCATTTTGCGAGTACCTACGTCGAGTTGCTGCAGCTCCTCCTGTGTCCATTTTATTACTCCAAAGGAGTAGAGTAGAATCGGAACGGCAAGCATATTTGTCGCCGACACCTTGTTGGACCCCGACAGCTCTGAGGACCATATCTGTCGGAGCAAGTGTCGGTACTTGCCGCGGAGAGCGTCTTTTGTAATATTTACCTCCTGGATGTGACTTTGTGGCACACCCAGGTAGGTATACGTGTCTCCGGCGTCAAGGTGGTGTAAGATGCCTCCGTCTACTAGCTGCGCATCATCTCCGTAGTCCCCACATCGTCCTCTCTTGAGATGAATGCACATTTATCCAACCCAAACTCCATACCAATATCCGCTGTGTACTCTTGCGCCACTCGGAGGGACTGTTGTAAATCCCTTTCCCCGGAGGCATATATCTTAAGGTCATCCATATAAAATAAATGAGTGACCTTATGCCTCCTGTTTCCGGGTGGGCCGCAGTTGCAGCCACGGGTTCTTCTAAGTGCAACAGATAACGGCAGGAGTGAGATGCAGAAAAGGAGGGGACTCAGGGAATCCCCCTGGAATACACCCCGCCTAAAGATAACCGGCTCCGTTTGAACCCTGCTATCACCAGATGTAATGGTGAAGCGGGTTCTCCAGAGCGGCATCAGTTGTTCTATACATCTCACTATTGGATCTGGCACCGCAAGGCATTGGAGCAAGTGAATTATTAGCTCATGTGATGTTGTATCAAATGCCTTGCGATAGTCGATCCAGGCCATAGAAAGGTTTCGCTTGTACTGCCTGGAGTCCTGCGTGATACATCTGTCGATCAGCAGGTTCTCCTTGCAGCCAGCTACGCCTCTCTTAGAACCTCTCTGCTCGTATATCTGTTGGTAGACCCCTTCAACTGCCATGAGTACACGCATGTTCAAGATGCGTGTAAACATCTTGTAACATGCGTTCAGACAGGTTATTGGTCTGTAGTTTTTTGGGTCAGACAAATCTCCGTTCTTTGGGATGAGCACTGTTCGCCCCTCGACGAACCAGGCCGGAATCTGCTGCTCTCCATTCAGCCAGTCGTTAAAAATCCTGGCTAAATGGTGGTGGATCTGAATAAATTTCTTCCACCAATAAGTGGGGATCCTATCAGGACCCGGAGCAGCAAAGTTCTTTGAGCCCTCAAGAGCCCTCCGAACTTCTTCCGGGGTTATCGGTTGGTGCAGTTCTTGGAGCTCTGGCTGTTGATGTCTTCCACAGAAGACCTCAAACTGCGCCAGGGCTGGAGTGTCTCTAATTAGTGGATGAGAAACCTCATATATTCCCTTCCAGAAGTTTTCAACCCGTTCTACCGTCGGCGGATTTTCGACTACACGCGGAGGCGGTTTGAATAAGCTAGAAGGTTTCTCGCGGAATTGTTGGTTTTCCGCGAGACTTCTAGCTCGCCTCACTAGTGACTTTTTCGTAGCCACTAGCGCCCGTATTTTGTCAAGCCAGTGCTGTTTGATAGTTAACAGCACCGCTCTATTTAGTGTGTGGTGGAGTCGTCTCAAATATGCGGCCCAACGTCGTACTTTAGTAGTATAAGGCCTATTGGCCAAGATGTAATCCATCACACACTGGATACGGGACGCGTGTTGTCTTGCCGAATGGATCTTCGCTTCAATTTGGAGCACCCGCCCAAGGATTCTGTCATTCGGAGACACGCGTATGTTACGTCTCTCCGACTGACATAGCCCCAAGGCAGCATTGTAAACTGCACAATTGATGCACCAGATATCCGCGTCTTCTGGAAGAGTTTCCCGAAGCTCTGCATCCACTCTCACCAGTTCTTGTGGTGGCAGGGGCTTGTATAGGCGTAGCGCCCTGCGGGTTCTTAAGCTCTCTATGTCCAGAGGTATGTAGGCAACCTCCTCCGCCAAGGCTTCCGGTTCTAAAACCAGTTGCTCCCGCATTGGAGGCGCCCTAACATGGCCCCTGCGTCTTAAGTAGGATACATAGTCCCTTAGGTGTTGGGCGGAAAAGGCGCGATGCTCTGGGTGCATATCACACCACAGAGCATGCATCCGCGCCATGTATCCCCTGCGTAGGGGCTCACTACTCTCATAAACGTGCAGAAGGTCATCCCTTAGCTCGTCTGTCCACTCAAAACGTCCTTGTCCATTGCGGTCGTCATCATGTTCAGGCATGTGTCCTGGGGCCCCACCACCTTGCCTATGACCCCCATCCGGGAGGGGTCGATCGTGGGGGCCTCTTCCTCGGGGCCTGGGAACCGAGTGTAGGGGTGGCAAGGAGGTTAACCTGGCCACCCCCGGCCGGTATCAGGGGAATCTAGCGAATCCCCCCGGGTGCGCCTGAGCTACCGGTCCGATTCGCACCATCGCTAGGATAAGTTATTATTATTTTTTTTTTTTTTTTTTTTTTGCCGGTCGGTCCCCCCTGGCCTCCGACTAGTCCAGAGAGTCCCTCCAGCCTCGTTACTCAACGACCACTCCCCACGTCCGCGGGGTAAGTGGTCATTGAGGTCGCAACTCATGTGTCCTGAGTAGACGCAACGAGCCAAGTATGACGGCCTTCTGCATCTTCCCAGCGATGACTTCTGCCGATTGACGGCATGCCGGGATGGTTCTTAATTCTGAGAGCAATGATTGTCGCATACCTCCGAGAGTATTATTATTATTATTATTATTATTATTATTATTATTATTATTATTATTATTATTATTATTATTATTTAACTTGTTATAAACACTATTATTTGCAAGAAATCACTCATATGATTTTAAATATACTCAAGTAAGTTGCAAAGCCATTTACTATTGTTTATGGATTGTCATAAAATGAACCTTTATCACATTTTAATACACCAGGAACACGTGAGCTTACGCTGAATAAATAACTAAACAGTTAGGAAATTAGACTGGATTAATATCCAGTCTGATTTCAAAACTTCATAATGTTAATAGATTATGAAGTTTTGGGTTGGAGATTTGCCAGTACTATGGAAGTATTTAAATTTATTGCGATAAGAAGATATTCTATACTTTTTAAAGTTTTTAACACTATTCTTTTTCTGATGAAGATGAAGCAAATTAAAATTAAATTAGAATTATATGAAGCAAATTAGAAGATGAAGTAAATCCACATGGATAACGTTAACTGCGATTTATTCTCTGTTGTACAGTATGTTCAAATATTTGATATTTGAAACTTTAAAAAATGGTCTCATACAAATTATCTCGTTTGGAATTTGGTTCCACTCTTCTACAGTTAAGAAAGAAAAAGTGATTTTACGTTGATTTGTAAATTGGCCGGGCGACCACCAACGTTACAAAATATTTAAACTCAATTTATTACCCTTGCAACCCGCTTAACTTAACGCATATACTACTGGATAGGGGTGGAACCTTTGATGTAACTGTAACACTCGGAGTAGTTTCCACAAACACCAAAACACTTTCACTTCGCTCGACGCGCGTTTCGCCAATCAAGTTGGCATCATCCGGAGACGATTAAAACTGGATGTTTTAATCTACTTTTAACTACTTCGAGTGTTAACGCATATAAATTTTCCCCGATATTTTTTTATTTCAAAAGATAGAAAAATAGTAACATCTCTGAAAATAAGTACTTATCAAATCCTTTTTCGATATTAAGGTATTAAGATATTAAATTAGTTTAATAGACTTTTACAAAGTGTGCACATTATACATAATCTAACATATCTAGTGAATGGTAAATGGCAACTGAAAGTTCTTGAATATTTTATACAAAGGCGAAATGAAATCGTTACCTAATTCATAGATATCATAGTGTGTACCACACTAGGTCCACATGGAAACAGTTGTTCTTTTCAAAATGTTAATAAAAGATTCATTTATTGAAACTTCTTATTTATACTTACCAAAATTTTAAGCTAAATGATCCAAAATATACCTCTATTAAAAAAATTACTCTCTAAAAAATTACTCTAAAGTATGTGACGCAAAAAATATAAAATGTGGGCTACTCTCCCCTACCCGATTTAACATTTATGTGGATGTTATTCAAGTATTACTTGATAAGCCGTAAATAATTATTCACTTATACCAAATCAATAAATATCATAACAATTATTACAAGTGTGTCATAGAATCACTTTACAGGTAGTTCTTAAGCATTACAATAGTAAC
>CAXKVY010004120.1:0-30607 GCA_964058915.1 Tetropium fuscum
TATTTAGCGAGACAATATGAAATAAATTAAATGTAATTTAAATCCGACACTTTAATTGGATTAAAAAATAATTTTATTTTTAAATATCACGTCACGTATTGCGCTGGATTCGTACCGTGTAATCAGCACGTACGTAAATCGTACCATTGTCCATACAACGTCGATATGTCCACGTTTTTACCTCCAGTGGAATGAATTTATATGACCATATTTCACTGGAGATGAATATAATAAAAGAATTAAAGTAACAAAATAATGTTTTTTTCGGCGGTAGTTCACAACTTGTGTTGAAATATTGGATAAGTATATTAAGCGTAGTCTTGTTCGGTCCATTTTACCGTTACGAGTTTTGCTTCACTACTTGCAGGATAATGGGAAATGTCTATTGAGACAGGCCATTAATAATACCAAAAGCGAACAATCTTGCCCGATTAAATAATGTGAGATACAATCGGGTCGATGCAAGCAACGGAAATTAGTCGTGCTGACAAATCATACTTTTAAATGAAACTTGAAATATGTATTGAACCATCAATGGACTACTTATTCACTATTTTGAATTTCACTTTTATTTAAATGTGATATTAATTTCATATCATTAGTCGCATTGTGATTTGCTATTAAATGCTTGGCGTCTATTCGATACCGAATACTTTTGCCGGCTGTCTTGGCGTGATGTTTGGCGTTGTTCTGTGACTATCCGTTGTTGTGGATAAATAGGTTTCTTGGTGGGAGGCAGGGAGGATTTTATTTATGAGGGTGTTATTTTTGTTAGTTTGTTAGTACTACATTTAAAGCATGGGCTATAAAGCGTTTACATAATCCTTAACCTATGTTATTTTCGGCTTTTATTATTATCTTTCGTGCCCCTTTCATTCTGATATCTTTCCTGTTTTTTGTGTTGTTTTCATTCTCTGTTTTTATTCATGCTTGCGTGCTGTTAATAATTTTGTTTTAGCTTGACTTTTTTTATTTGTTTTGTTTGATTTTTTATTTTTTCTAAATATATGTTTATTAGTTACAGGGGTGTAGTGATGCTATGGGATGTATGGGGTGTAGATGTAATTAAGGGAGGGATATTTGGGTGAGTATCGGAATATCGGGATAAGGGATGATTGGACTATGAGGTTGGTGTTGATGTTCAGTCGTTGTACAAATCGTGGTATGATTTTTTGTTCTATGTATGATTCGAGTGTAGGCATGCCAGTCATTTGGTGCAAAGTTGCATTCTTGGTTGTAGTTCTCAACCTGATGGTGTCAGTAGCTAATTTTAACAATTATTTTGAATAATTTGCAGTTGTTTTCCCTGTAGCTTGGTAATCCACCGGTACCAAACCGCGGCCGGCCGCATATGTGAGTATAGGTAGGCGGTGCATAGTAGAGCTGTTGGTGTTGACGAGTGTATTAATAGTGTTGCTATTTTGTGTAGTCTGTATTTTGTCCTATTTATAATTTGTGTTACGTGTATGTTGAAGTTGAAGGTCTTATCAATATTTATTCCCAAATACGTGAGTATTGTGATATTTTTAATATTCTTGTTGTTTATACTTATTGTTGTTCTTGGGAGCTCTCTTTTCCTTGTGAAAACAGCGATTTGTGTCTTGTCTGCGTTCGTTCTCAGTCCCCATTTCTAGTAATAGGTCACTGTGTTGTCTGCATGCTTGCATACAGAGTCTTTGTCTTTGCCATTGTGGCTCACATCATTAGTATAAAATGTAATGATATTCTGTTTCCAGTTAGTGTTATTTAAATTGGAATTAAAGCAAAATTAAAAATTATCAATTAGACTGGTTAATTGTTATGAATTGGATTCGTTGTCAATCGGACTTGTTATGTTGACAAATCATCTATGTCCGTATGCATGTGTATGTGCATGTGTTATATGCTATTTCTTTCTACATGCCAAAACCCTTCATATATATATTTAAGAAAATTGAAAAATTTGTTTTTCAGTTTCATCTAATACTTTTTCCTAAAATATCCATTCTAACTCGGCCAAATTTCTCCATTACAGGAGTAATACTAAAACAAAGTGATTTGTAAAGCGATTACGGTAAATATCAATTCTGGTGGGAACGGCTGGGATTTTATCGCTCATTTATTTCTCAAAAATTTGAGAGGCCGTTTTGCATCGTAACTCGCTAGTGCAATCGACAGTTTAACCGTTCAGTTCATTTTAAAGGTCTTTCCAAGTATTACAAAAAAAATGTTGCAAACAAAATATTTCTCAATTAGCCATCACTCCCATTATTTTGGATCTAGATCATTCGTAAAAAAACAGTTTCTTTGTTTATAAGCTTCATTTTTGGTTGTTATAATTTTTTTGTAGAACGCGAAGTTTTCGAGTTAATCGCGAGAAAACCCAAAAATATCCATTTTTAATATGAAATATCTAGAGAAGGTTATTTTGAGGGAATACATATACATTTCCAGTCACTTTTGCTCCCTGAGCCACCCCCTAACTGCTCACCAAATTTCACGTTAATCGGTCAAAATTAAAATAATTCGAAGCGGGAAAAATTTATTTTTATGAAAAAATAGTATCAAAATAAAAGGTAATACAAAAACATCAAATCTTGTTTTAAGCAGTGTAAATTTTATAACAAAGCCAAATCTGGTAATATTTTTGAAACATTTTAAGTTTAGCCAAGATTATCAACCAAATTTATCTTCATTCTTATAACTTCTAAGAATATTACATATAAATAAATGGATAATCATACATATCTTATATTCTAACATTCAATGAAATGTTCACCAAGTTTTATATGTTTTTAAATATTTTCACTTAGGGTTTTGTTTGCGACCTTACTTAAATTCACCGCGCTGCGCTGGTGTCGCCCTCCCTGGTACTTTGAGTAAGCTTCAGAAATTATATGGCTAACGTCACATTGTTGCTATACTTTCTTTACTATATTTGTATATGAATTACCTACTTTATTTAATTTTAATTACATTGGTTCGTCCTCTTCACCGGGAGCAAACGATGTTTCTTTACTTGTGGATCATTAATTTATATAAAAGTGCACTAATTTGTGGTAATTACTGGAAATTACAGAAGTATCTAATGTATGCCTCCGTGGCTGGTCATCACTTTTTATGTAGAGTTTATCATGAATTTATGAGTTGTTTACACTTGAGTTGTGAAATGTACGTGCTTTTGCCTGCAACTAACGAGTATAAATTTTTCTATAATAATTCTTCACTTCATTTTACATTTTTTTTAGTTCAACAATTTTTAACCAATGATATTGTATCATTTTGTGTAATATTTTAATATGATTACTTATTCCTAAAATAATATTATAACATCTTACATTTTTTAACTATAGGTACACATCCTAATAATTATGGAAATCTATTGATTTATTTGCATCAATAATCTATTTAATAAACGATCCATCGATTTTGGGCCTGTACAGAGCCCTCCACTCCTATCCGTTCTCCTACTGCATAGTAAACATTTTGAAGTCCCCTAGCTCCCTTCCCCTAGCTCCCTGTCGACTGATAAAAAAAAATTTTTAGCCCGCCCCATTTCCTCATACCGGAAATACCGTTTGAAAAAACAGGCAATTCGTTTTTTTTGCGCGCTAGGAGTTTGCAACAAAAAAATTTCTATAATGCAATCGTATAGGAAACGAAGAAAAAGCCGTTTGATTTTTAGGATCGGTCAACATTCAGAGAAGTTATTGGCATTTAAAAATATTTCGTTTTCTTCCTCTCCCCCCTCTCCTACTTATCACACCACCACCCCAGCCTGCGACCTCATAATTTCCTCATAATAGCTCTTCCACAAAAATAATTGAGCCTCCATATCCACTCGCGATTCGCAATATCTCGCGAGCTAATTATCCGATTTCGCGCAGTTTTAAACGAGCGTATGTGGTACTATTAATTTTTTGTACAACTTTTTTTTTGTAAAGTCAAAAGGCGCCAAGATATGAAGTAAAAACAGTTATATCATGCTTTTAATTGATCGTCCCCCTCCCCTTGACCCCGTCTGCGCAAACCATCCCAAAATGATGGGGGACACGACCTGATAGATTAGGCATTTTTTTTTGAGTTGTCTTTTTTTCAAACCCGGATCCACTCCACGAGATGCTAAAGTGATTGAATAGATACGGTTACTAATTTAATCTGTATTCAGATCGTATATGTCTTAATATAATTGGATATGTTCCATCATGTGTGCCAAGTGAGCGAAGTTTCCAACTATAATGAAACAGTATTATAAAAATATGGAATATATTGGTAAGTGAGTAATAATTAAGTCATTCATTACACGGTTTGCATGCGGAACTAGGGAGAAGTTTTCTAAAGCTAGTTATGTTTCATATTGTTCCAAACACGTTTATGCAAGTTTATAATAGGGTAACTATTGCATTCATCGACAAACCTAGGCTTCTGGAAACTTATAGTATAGAGTCTAGGAACAGTCATTATAACTCCCAGTAGACTGACAATATATATTCTATGTGTCTGCGTTAATTAACCGTGTGTTCAAAGAAATTGGATGTCAATGGACTACCAACTACATAATATACTTTCGCATTTAGTACATATTTACACATTACACATACAAACATGTTTCAAATTAAATTATTCTTTTTAGAAGAGAATTTTAGAATTAGACAAAGGTGTCTTAATCACAGTTTTCATTTCTTAATTTAGCGGCGCTGTTAAGTGGTGACTAAATTATATAATAAAATTAATTTGGTTATATAACTCGTTTTATATTTAAAACTGTAGTCTGAGTTCTGCTGTCCGCTTTGAAGATGATATAACAAACTAATTAAACTCTAGAAAGCATAATTACTGTTGACAGCCGTTTTAGGTAGGTGCTCTTTAATTGGCTGTTTTACTCTGGATCGGATATTAGGCTTATTTTGTATCCATCCGCATCAAAGACTTTGATAGAGACTGTAAAAAAGCAATTGCTTGGTACCATTCAACAATACTAAAGGCAGCGATTTCGCAGTTCCTTTGAGTATCAAAGAAATACGGGCTATATATAGTACAGCATTTAATATTAAATGTTGCTTTGTTGTCCGTATTTCTATTTGGTTTAATAAAGATACTGCACCCACTTACATATTTTGTTGGGCAAATCAGGAAAAATATAATGCAGAAAATAAAAATGTTGGTATATTTACTAGGGATATTATATAAATACTAAAAGGTTTTTTAAAAATCATAGAAAATATATACTATATTGAAATTTTACAGTACTTGTATAGCGTGTAAAAAAGTTCTTGTTTCAAAATCATATGCAGTCAGATCCTGATGTAACTGAATATGTTGTATTGATTGACATAATCAATCAATCAATCAATACAACATATGGCACAAACATATAGCACAAACATATGGCACAAACGCACAAAGACTTGAACAATATTAAAATAATTTTTGTACCAATAAATAAATTTGAATGTGGATATTAAGTGTGGATACAAAGATACCTTATACACAGTATATTTTCTTCGAAATCGATAAATCATTAAATTAATTTTTTTTTTATTTACAATATTATTGAATTCTTTAGTGTAATTTATTTGGAACAGTAACAATTATTTATTTTAAAGATACAAAATAACGCAGCAAATACTTTTGCTGTTAAGTTGTATGTTAATTTGAGGTTGAATTATCAATACGCCTACTGAAGGGGTCTCAAACGCCATCAGAAATAGAGATGCCGCGATACACGAGACGTCTCGGTTCGTCTCGAAGCCATTTTGTCTCGTCTCGAGAGCATTTTGTCTCGAATTTCGAGATGAGACGAGACTACAAAAAATCCCTCGAGACAAGGCGAGACGAGACGAGACGAGACATCTCAAAATATTTTAATGACTAAGCACATCAAATAAATGACAATAATAGCATTTAAATTTGAATAATAATTTTTTGACTTCCGAATTAGCAAAAAACAGCATCATAGGGTATGGGCTGGTAATACGTGCTAATGAATATTAATTGTTGGTCGGTTAGACTTATTTTTGTGGTATTTTAAAAGTATTTGGTAGGATTTTAAACAGGTCTCTAATAAAAAGAATTTCTGATTATGATAATTGTTTGTCTTCCCTCTTTTTTTGTTTATGTAGGTGGCCCGAATGGCAGGGATCCAACTTTACCGGGTGATAGCATTTTATTAACTGTCAATTGTAATCATTGGTGATAACTTTTTAAAATAAGAAAAAAGTTCAAATAAATATGGGTCGAGAAATGCTTAATTTCCGAGTTACAGGGTATAGAAGTTTAACAAAAAATTTTAATTATTAATAATTGTAGACAAAAATTTGAATTGGCACAAATATTTTTTACTTTATGCTGTTTTTTTGGAAAAATATGTTGAGAACCGCGCAATAGGGGGGGCGTCCAGCCCTTTTATTCCCTATAAATATGTTTCCCCATAAATGCTTTAATAATAATGGTTAATCTACGGTTTGACAACGAACTCCCTCAACATATGGTATCAGTGATGCTCTTGTTGGTGGCAATATATATTTGTGCAAGGGACATAGAATTGTCATATGACACATAACTTTTCTATTAATAGTCTATCTGCATCATATAATTTTCCAAGCTGCCAAGTTTGCTGTATATTGTACATCTTCGAGAATGTTTTCTTTGAGCCCATGGAATTGGTTACTTTGCTGAGATCGATCATTCTTTGATTTTGGCCAACTCCATTTGCAAACATAGTATTCAGTGGAAGGAACATATATTACCATAAAGTAAGTATGAAGATATCTGTATCAGGTTAGTAAATATGAATCCCTTAAGCACCGCGACGACAAACGAACATGGAATGCAAAATTATTGTTCTATCTGCCTCCTCATAATTGCTTTTCAGTTTATGTGTTTCAGGAACAGCAGAATAAACTTCGTAAGTACTCAGTGACTCCTTTAGATTGATATCGGATCTACTACTTACAACAACCAGTAATCGTGTAAAGAGTGATAGATTTAGATAGAGTGATAGATAGTGCCTTTAATTGTACAATAATTGTATTCCCCTCTCTTGTCCTTCTCCACTCTCTTGTCGGAATACTTTTCAAAGCATTTCTACACAATCTAACTGATGGCCAAATAATGTCGGAAACCAATAGTGACATTATTTTGACAAAGCATTAGACATACATAACATCTTCTGGATAACTGTATGCCTAATGCTTTTATATATAATATGTTCAAATAGAACAAATATAAATAGTAGACTAGGTTTGTCTATTCTAAGAATTTGAGTTTCGTCAAAAACTAATGTCATAAAACATCACTGCAAATGTTGGAGTTTTAATATTTTAAATTCAAGTATAAATGATCAATGAAATAGGTCGTACTCCACTCTGAAGATCCTCAATGAAGGTGAAAGAACTTGTAAAACTTCTAAGTGGTGGTTCGTTTCCGTGTGTATGTCAAGAGATAGGACTGGTAAGTGTATCTTCCTTATTATTCGTCTATTTGCTTATTTCTCCATGTAATGAAATGCTACAAACCCAAGATTACTTTTCACAAAAAAAAATTCTTGGGTTTGTAGCAATTCATTACATAGAGAAATAAGTAAGTAAATGAATAATATTTATTAGGGCCACATTTTAAGTCAAAAATGTTCTATAAAGTATAAAATTTCGCGTACTCTCAAAAAAGTTTTGTCTCTTAAAAACCAAAAATGAAGCTTATAAGAAAACAAAGCGAATGTTTTTTTTGAATGCGCTAGGTCGAAAATAAAGGGAGTTATGGCTATGGTTGAAGTATGACTCTTTTGCAACCACTTGGTTCGAAGTATTCAACGTTATATAACGGAAAACTGATGCATTTTCGAAAAAAACTTAGAAATATTATTAATAATAATAAGCGCCCGAAAGCGAATCTCGGAACTAAAACAAGAATGTGCACGCACCTTAGGGTAATAAAGAGATTCCGCATAGTCGCACCTTCCCTTCACACGGAATACATTATTCCCCAGCACTACTATATAATAATTTAATCTAAATAAATAGAATGCATTCCAAAATAACAGCATTTTCATTATCCCTAGCATTTACATATACAAATGCATGGTATCTGCAAGAATTATTCTGTATACCCTCCCAACATCAGGAGATAAACATATGTATAAAACCAGACAAAGATCTCTTGTCGATCCCCGTGCATAAAAATTCTTTGCACTACAATTATTGTATTATCATGATTAACAATGTTCCTAAATTTTAATTAAATGAAACAGAATTAGAAATTTGACAAATAAAATAAATACCTCTTAAATTTGATATTGTTATGTTTATCGCATTCATAATAATTCAGTCGTACCAAACGTACATATTATGCATCAAACATTGATGAATAAATATTTCTATTTCTATGTATATGCTCCTGTTCTATTAAAACTATTCACTTTTGCGTACCCTCGTAACATTGTTATTCCGTTATTTATCCACGTATATTCTCGTTCTCCAGCACCGTCGTTAATGCTGTCTTTTAATATCAAGTATATCTTATTTTCACAAAAGATATTCTTAGATACAAAACAAGCCGTATGTAGAAAGAGAATGTCGTACGTCTGCCGCCATGGCTACACACACGTACAGAGTCGGGTATAATACATGATTACCACTACGTGCGCCAACCATGGCTTCCCTTTGTTGCCTGATATAGTAGCTCTTTTGTACGACAGCGTAGTCTAATTGAATACATCCCTGATTAATGATACACTACGGGGCTTTCTACCGCTCAAATATTTCAGCAGAAACATTCTCGATATTTTTGTCTGCTCTGCTAATTGATATTGGTACTCGATCTTTGTTCGTAAATGGGTCTGTATATTAATATTTATATTTTCAGCGTTATCCCGGCCACTGTTTTATATTAACTGCCTGTTTAATTTCCCGGTAGAATTATACTGAATAATCATAAAATAAAGCAAGGAAAACAAGGTCAAAAACAGATAAATCATTTCATAGAAATATTTTCTATAGAAGAATCGTTATATTGTAAAATTGTTCTAACGCCCGAGAACTTCACTATATAGGACAATATTATAAGAAAAATAAAAAGGAGTATAAAACTATTACCCCTTACGTATGTTTAAGATTTTAAATTCGTAGCCTTGTTGTGTATGTAAATTCGGGAATATTTGTTACTTACCAGGTATGAATCCTATACTTAGTGTGAGTTACCGTGCGTTTTAGGCTTTTGCTCAAAAAGCCTTTATTGGGGAACTAGAAATAAATATAGGATATATTTAGGAAAAGGATTTAAATATAGGAAGCCCCCGGGGATCTCTTTTGAAAAACTACCCCAAAACAAAAAGATAATTTTATATTTTTTTTCCTATTTGTTTATAAATAACGGAACATCCGAACTTGTATACATATGCAGCATGTCCGATTTTCGGCTATTGCATATATTTTGGTAATCTTTATTTTCACATTACTATGGCTGAAAACTGAAATTTCCGCAAAATTTTCCGCGGGAAGCTCAATTTCGAACCGTGACTACCGTCTTGCAATTTTTCAGCGTTATTTTCACAAGTTGCAAGTTAACCCCCATCCCCCACCTTTTTGGTCATTGAAAACCGTCTGGCATTTTTTATTGGTGAATTATTTATTACTGTTAATCTTTTATTCAAATGCCAGACAGTATAAGACCATAAAAAGATAATAAGTTTCATGTAAATAAAAATAGATTTTCCGAATTTTCGAACGGGGAGCAGGCATTAAAATCACCCTTATTTTCATCAGCTAACTAGCCACATTTAGCCCTCAAAATACCAGACAAGAAAAAGATTGCACTTAACACTACTTTATATCAAGGTCTAATTTATTGTCGTTACACGAATGAAACAATAATATTATTGTTTCGGATTATATCGTATTATCTAAGAGAATTTCTTATTGTCTAAGAGAAAAAAATAATAGTAAAGAGGTATATTGTCAATAATAACACGTATTGATATTGTATTTATTTATATCTTTCAGTTAAATATTCTAGTGACAATCTGATAGTGAGTATTTTCTCCCTTTGACCTACCAACCGGGATATCAGATCATTAAACGGGTCGTTAACTAAAGAGGCAATAAAAGAAAATAAATAGGGCCGAATTTATTTACATTTATGGCGGATGAGCCGGGCACAAACTATTAGATCGTTAATTATTTTTACGTTTCTGGCGGAGGAGCGGTGATAAATTAATTAATGACGTTTCATAAAAAGTAGGTATTATGTGTAAATGTATAAAATTATAGTACGTGGTAAGATATAAAGGCTCTGATGAGTAGTTCTTAATAAAATGAATGCGAAATTAAAATAATAATATTTCAATTACACTGGATTACACTAGACTATAAAGAGGTTGATATATTTTTATAATTTCAATAATAATCCTATAAAAGGTTATGAAGGTTAGAGATAATAGTTGTTATCATTATATTAAAATGATTATGCAGTTTTTCAATATTTGATGGCTACCAACTAGAGTTAAGTTTGTTAACTAGATATCTTAGGTCCTGTTAAAGGAGTTTCTTCATAAAATATTTGTTGCGGGAATAATAGGCCAGTCAAATAGTACAGTAATTTGTCTAAATATGAAATAAAGTAAATATGCAGTGCATGAAGAAATTAAAATGTAATTAGGTACGTAATACTGGCACATTTTTTGGATTTTGAGCATTGTGAGGAAACAATCAGACCTACACATGGACGTCGTTCTGTGCTTAAATTAAAGGTAGGTGCATTCGCTACAACATATTTCCCTATGACTTTACTCGTAGAATTTTCCCCGATATCCCCGGGGACGATAGTTTCCCCTCGTTATACTATTAACGTTAACTATATACTATTAACTATTAACGGTTAACTATTATACCTACATAGCTGGTTCTAGTTTCAAATTGAAGCAAATTTAATATTTTATAAAAACGTTACATGTGTTATGAACAAACGCATAGTTTAGAAGATATAGTGAAAAAAGAAGTTAGCACAGGTCTTTCAAAATTGCAAACCTGAATATACACTACTGGTAGTGGTCCTAACAATATATTAAAAAACCAGAACTATTCGTTAGTTTGCAATTTTAATATACTTGACTGGCATATAATATACGAAAGTTTACATTTGGTGCTACGTTTACAATCAATTTAATAATAATCAGTGCTAGTATTAAAGCAAGTACTTAATATAAACTATGAAAATAATTTAGATGTAGTATTATATAAATTATAATTAAGTTCGTTATATTTAATGACTAAAATCTGAATCTGAGAGATGCTGAGAATCATCTCAGCATCTTCTAGGTCCCTATTAAGATGTCTGCAGAACATGCATAATCGGTATTTAAAAGTGCTCGCGAGATAATTGACATAAAATGTCTGCTCGAATTGGTTTTTGGGTGCAATCACGTACACAGCGGATCATAGAGCAGTAAAGCAGGACAGCGTTAGTCTCAAATCCATAGAAATGCATTCACAGCGCCGTTGTCATAGTTACCACCGAATGATTGCCGCTGGTGACGTCATCATGATGCAGTTTGGCATTGTGACCCCAGGAGCAGTGACGTCATAGGACGTATTATATGCTCAATACATTCATATATTCCGAAGTTATAACGAGGTTTTTTTCCTTATGAAGAACGTATATTGTTTATAATAATTTTCCTGTTCTGTCTTCATTATATTTAGTTGCTCTCCTTCCAATCTTACTAACGGTAGAATGAAATAGGTATTAGTAGAACGACTAAGGTTGTTAAATTCTAACCGCCATTCAGTGCAGCAATGAGGGAAACTTATAAAACCTCATTAGTTAGATCTTGGGGATAAATTATTGGACATTTATGTCACACCAGTAGTAAAGTCAAATTATATGTCAACTGGCCTAGTAGAATAAAAAATAATTAGTTTTGAAAATTTGATAGTAGCCTCTTGGAAAGGTTACCAATACGGGACAAAAATGTCCCTACCTCTATCGTGGATAGAAGATCCCATATATGGCGAAAAATCACCCCCAATATGTACTTGACGGCGATTAGTTTATCTCGTGAACGATGCATCCAGCGGGAATATGTCATCAATACAAAAAAAAATCTAAATTTTACATAAGAAAAAATATGTCATATCGCTAAATGTCATAGCTATTTTGCAATTCCTGGTTACCATCCTTCTTTCTTGTTATTGAGATACAATCTGACCAATCAGATTGTTGTCTATTATTTAATTTATTTAATTTTACATATAACTCTTACAATTTGATCTTCACTTTATCTAATTTCAAATTCTAAACACTTTAATATAATCGGATTCACTTTCTGTTGCATAACTTCAATTTATGTATTAGGCGTCATCTCTACATTGCACTTCGGTTCACGGCTATAAACTCTCGAAAGAAATGGGTTTCGAGAGTTTATTTACACTGATGCTTTCGCATTAATCTTTTAATCTAGACATAGTTTATTAACGATCGATACTCTATAATTATTATTTGGACTTGTCTATTGTAATTATGCTTGAGATAGATTTTTGTGCCGATAAATAATTTAAATAATAATGATAATACGTTCGGACCAATCAGGCGCGTAGCTGGTTGGCGTTCTGCTATAGTACATACGTTGGTCAGCGATACGTGTGTGCTTGCGCTTACACTATTGTCTGTACGACATATATTGATCACTAATTTAATTTAATTTATAATTTGATGTATTTACTGAATTTAATTACTGATTTTAAGGTTTTAAGTTCTGTATTTTCGTTTATCTTAATATATGTATATATATATATATATATATATATATATATATAAATATATATATATATATATATATATATATATATATATATATATATATATATATATATATATATATATATATATATATATATATATTGTGAAAAGTAATCTTGGGTTTGTAGCATTTCATTACATAGAAATAAGCAAATAGACGAATAAGAAGGAAAACACACTTACCAGTGCTATATCTGGACATACATACGGAATTGAACCACTATACACACGAAAACGAACCACTTAGAAGTTGTACAAGTTCTTTCACCTTTCTTGAGGATCTTCAGAGCAGTATACGATTTATTTCATTGATATTCTATTTGCTTATTTCTATGTAATGAAATGCTACAAACCCAAGATTACTTTTCACAAAACAAATATGAATAGCAAAGAATTTCGAAGCTAATATATATGTATATATATATATATATATATATATATATATATATATATATATATATATATATATATATATATATATATATATATATATATATATATATATATATATATATATAATATATATATATATATATATATATATATATATATATATATATATATATATATATATATATATATATATATATATATATATATATATATATATATATATATATATATATATATATATATATATATATATATATATATATATATATATATATATATATATATATATATATATATATATATATATATTAAGATAAACGAAAATACAGAACTTAAAACTTTAAAATCAGTAATTAAATTCAGTAAATACATCAAATTGTAAATTAAATTAAATTAGTGATCCATATATGTCGTACAGACTATAGTATAAGCGCAAGCACACATATATATGTATCTCAGACCCTTCCAGAGATATATATGTATCTCAGACCCCCCCTTCCAAAGCCACCTCCATAATATCGGTCCCTTCATATTACCCCTTTGGACAGTACATCACTCATGGTGAAATGCAAGAACTAAAGAAACCTTTTCTAGCAACACATAACTAAATTAGAGGTTCATTCTCTATTTGATCTAGTTTCTTCAAACAAAATTGACTATCCCTTAAATTATATTACTAAAAGCATTGCTTTGTATTATATTAGAATATAAGAGTTGTGTAACGTTTCTAACCCTTCCCGAAAATAAACAGCCGTCAGGTACAAAATGGATATTTATTTCTGAAGCCGAGTTGAGGTAGTGGATCTGCGAGAAGAGCAGCAGTAAAGCATAATATAATCAGGTACCTACAAAGGGAAGGCTACTACATATTTTAAAGTGCAAGTTTGCCCTGCTATGTAAATTGACGGAAAGCGCAAACAGCGATGCGGGCATTTGGTAACGAGTGTTTCGATTGCGGTCAAATAGACTTTAACAAGCGAGTTATTTTGTTGAGAAGTTAAATTCTGGTTAGCAGATATAGTCGACTTTCGGCTGTGGCGTACATTGTTGCTGACAGAAGGTAAATGGTTGCTGCGGTCTCTGTTAACCTCGTCAACGTTACAGATTCCAATTATTCATTGTTCATACTTAATGGCGTTAAATTTAATTATTTATTCGGTAACATTTACTAAATTTTATGTGAAGAACAAACACAAATATATTCATTGATTACATCCCCAGATTTATTTGTATACACGTATCTCTTCAAAATTGTACTTGGAAGTTACAGGAAATCACATAATATGACTTGCAATATTTAGAAACTAAATTAATAAGAAAAGTAGTTCTAAATTTACATGCAAAATAAATAATTATATCCTAACTTTTATCCACTACCATCTGATAATAACTCAGTAGTATATATACATATATATATATATATATATATATATATATATATATATATATATATATATATATATATATATATATATATATATATATATATATATATATATATATATATATATATATATATATATATATATATATATATATATATATATATATATATATATATATATATATATATATATATAGCTATATATGAAAAGTGTTGTATAATGAAGCCATTATACAACAATATTGAATAATAACAGCTGATAATCATTATACAATACTTTTACATTTGAACTTTTTCTCATTGATAAAATTAACTACCTCTCTGAAATTGTAGTTATCTGAAAGTTATTCACACGAATTTTCAATAGTTTCCCATAGTTCTTTGGACGCACATTTAAATATTTTCAACTGCTTTCGTTAATCATAATCCGTAATCGATCTGAGTGCAGTCCAAAATTGCAGCACCTAGGCCCAGTATGTTTGTACTAGATTGACTTTCTTATTCATAGTCCACTTACATTGAAATCGCAGGCTTCTAGATATACCACAATCTGCTTTCTCACAAGATTTCACAATCTGCACAATTTTCTTTCCTCTTTGATCGGAGTGCGAAGATACAGCTGCTTGCAATTTCAAAGGAAGTCTCATCTCCAATATTATATCATATATGGCGTAAGGTTATCAAAGACAAGCCGAAGCGGAATACCATCTGGACATGCCTTCAAAAGGGTCAAAACCACTTGATCCACATGTGGTCTGGCCATAGCTAGTTGTATACTAATAGATTTAAATAGTCAAGGGCCTTCTTCTAGTAGTACGTGTAGCGGTGGAAGACACTTCAATATCAACCATCAGTCTTATAATAGCGATGTGCATACACATATCCACCTTTCTTTTGATTTCCCAGGTTTTCCCTGTGGTTCAACGACACATATTTATACATATTTATAACAAAGTACGTATGAAGTAAGATAAATTGTAATTTCAAAATAAATAAATTCAACAAAATTATAGCGTACATTGTAAATTATATTTATTTCTACCTTTTGATGCCATAAATCGTAAGTACATATTTATTTAAAAAGTATATTGGAAACAGATCGATATTTATATAGAAAACGGAAGTTATATATAACATTATTGCATTTTAAACACGTCTACTAAAATCGATATGATTTATTTATGTCCCGCAGTCCAAAAAAGCACTTAGTTACTTAACATAAACAATTTTACGATTTTACGATTGTTACACGAAAAACTCGAATTCGCAAGCTGTAAAATATAATATTTCAGTTCACTGAATCGATTTCAGATACTTGTTAAAGTTTTATGTCCTTCTTTATCTCTATCATTATTGTGTTTTGTTGTAAGGAAACAATTCTGCAACGTATCTCAACTTTCTTTCCCTAAAGAATTCCTCAACATTGTCCTAAAAGGGAGACATCTAAGAAAGTTAGAGCACATATTTTTCCCGCTAGATCACTTCGTGGTGTAAATATCGCGATATAATTTAATACCGTAGACAGAAGTTACTTCAACGTATCACGTATTCAACTAATTGTTGAATTGAATGTCATCAGGTACAGTTCCTAACATTATTTTCAATAAATTCACTGTTTGGTGACCGACAAAGGATGCAAAAAATTACATGTTGTATATATATATATATATATATATATATATATATATATATATATATATATATATATATATATATATATATATATATATATATATATATATATATATATATATATATATATATATATATATATATATATATATATATATATATATATATATATATATATATATATATATTTTAATTGTGTTACAGTTATCATACAATTGTTTTAATGAAGTAATTATAACTCACTTGGCAAACAAGTAAATATGTCGAGAATTTCTACGAGGTGGTAAGTAATATAATGCAAATATATTCATCCGTCGATAGAATGTTAGCAAATACATACCGGCTTAACGAGTAAATCCCTCGTTAGCCAATATGTTTATTGATGTGAGTAAATACACGATTAATACATGTGTTGTTAAAGATATATGCGGATATATCTGTTAAGACCGGAATCCATTCAATGAAAATGTTTATTCAAGTAAACAGAAATTAGTGTAGCTGAACCAAACATTATTCCGATAATGAAGTACTTTATTTCTGCCACAGTAAATTTTACCATACACATGAGAATATAGTATTTTGTAATTTAGAGTCAAATGAATAAGCACTACTAAAGCATATCGTTTCTAGCGATTTTGAAATCCTCCCTAGAAATATCTTGAAAGCTGAAAGCTACACGGCTACATATTTTATATGAAGTAAATATATATGTATAAGTTCCGAAATATTATAGGTCAATAATAATAATCGATAATATTAAAATTTTAAGCCATTGAAAAGAGCAGAAGAAACTGCACGGGTTATGCGTTTGAAAAAAAATTAAGGTGCCATTTAAAAATACGCCAGTGACGTCATTACCTGAGAAACATTATCGTAATCTCAAAAGCTATGAAGACATGTAACACACACACAAATATGAGCCTCTTAAAAATAAAATCGAAGTGTTCGGGACGTGTCCCAAATCTTTTCTTTTAAATTTTCTGTCTTAAATTAATTCTATAATTTTATTGTTTCATAATTTTCTTCTTTATTTAGAACTAACATGTATACCTAGACAAATTCATGACAATTATTTGCTTTGAATGCTTTTTTAGAGCTGTAAGTAGCTAAATTTATATCCATTTAACTCTATTATTGTTTTTTTTTGGCCATAGAGATTTTTTTAAATAAAATTGATATTATCTACCAGATCATGTTGTTTTTATATCCCATTTTGTTATTATTTTAGTTTTTATTATTAAAAAGTGGTCTAAAAAATTATGTTATTGTTTGTCTTTCTCTGGTTTGTTGCATTAACTCAATTAAATGAAAATATTTTGTATCATAATAAAAATAAATAATGCTGTAAATCAGATATTAAAAATAAAAAAAAATATGATAATTAAGGTAGAATTATTATATTATTTAAAATACTTTATTACAAAATATTTATGAGGATCCTAGGTATCTAAAAACGTAAAAAAATGGGGAAGTTCCATTTAAAATAAGAAAGTTAATGGCAACTTCCTATATAACCTAGTCACGTCTGGTTAGTGTAATTAGAAAATATTTTGGAATGTTTAGGTCTCTACCAAAACTCATTATATACTCAAAATTTTAACACGATATTCCAGTGCAGTCATGAGATATATCTAGGGGCTGGTAGAAAAAGAACACCCTGTATATATTGTCATAATTATTTAATTGTTAATTCTAAGGTATCCCCACGTTTAATTCACTTATTATTAAAATATGTCTCGGCACGATTAGCAACCACATCACCAAGCACTAGAGTAAAAGTTTGACAGCTATTATCCCAAGCAACTTTTAA
This sequence comes from Tetropium fuscum, assembly GCA_964058915.1. NCBI lineage: Eukaryota > Metazoa > Arthropoda > Insecta > Coleoptera > Cerambycidae > Tetropium > Tetropium fuscum. Next base: position 17,991 of record CAXKVY010004120.1, read on the forward strand.
TTCGTTGAAACTATGAGAAACCTGTATGTTTGTATGTTCTTGGTCATCCATATTTATTACTAGTAATGCGTATATCACCATATATATGCGGCACCCTTCTCGTATGTAAGATTGGCGAGACGCCAAATTGTAATTAGCGATCGAGATAACCTCCAATTTCAATCAATGTCGACGGATGATCGTTACGAGATCTACTCGTCAAGTTATTCCAATAGGGACTTCACCCGTCGTATATGTCACATGGTAACTACTACCGACTGCGCTAATTAAGCTGACATTGGATGCACCAATATCCATTTTTAGAGGAATTTTTATGTATTGCAATTGATTAACTTGCTTTTCTTTTATATGTTTATATTCATTAAAATGGGTATACGTAACTAATAAATAGGGTCTGTTTTCTATGTTAATTTTGATAATCAAAAAATACGACACTGAATAATTTACTCATTACTTGCAGAGAATACTAATGGAGAAATTACTGTATACACTGTATATTAATTAGCCATAACATACACATCATCATCAGGATGCACACACACACATCATGGTATTTGCGCAAATCAATTTTCCAGTTAATAGATAATTTGCTATTACCATATCCATGCTGTTTCAGGCACACTGGTTATATATATCACTGCAAGAATTAAAGTAAATAAGCTTTTGAATACATCTATGTCATATTTGTTTGTATGTGTGTAAATAAATAACTAAATAAATAAAATAATCATGCACCCTTCTAATGTGAAGATAAACCCTATAAAGATAGTACCGATTAATTATTATATCTTTTGTAAATTACGACAAATTTTAAGAATTTGAATTAGGAAGAATTTTTCCGCTATCTACTAAGCAAATAATTAAGTAATTCATTTTCCCATACGGCTGTAAGGGGTAGACGAAAATATCCGTAGAGATCGTGTAATAGGTAACTTTCTTTTAAAAGAATTTATATTTCCTATTCAATTATTGATCAAAAAGGGGGTGTAGAATACATGTAGGGGGGAAACTTTCGGCCTCAAGAATGTATTGGTGATAGTTATGACATAAACATATTAAAAGTCCCTGCCCTAGCGCGTCTGCTTGTTTTTTTCGCTTACAACTTATATTTTTTTTTAAATAATTTGTTCTATATACTTTTTCTTTTGGACCCACTGAGATGTCTGGTCTCAAAAGTTATTTTAAGGTATTTTTTTTTAAATATTTTTATTGACAAGGTTTTTGTCATACTTCTCCGTCTCCTCAGCCGTTTGTTCTACACAAAACTCAAAAAAAAAATTATCTTAAGATTTAGAGGAACTAAAATTATAAAATCATAATGTTTGCTTCAAAGACGTTTCGCCTCAGGCCTGAGGCTGTTTCAATTTTTTTTTAAGACAACGGCATTAGACGAGTTTACATTAAAAATATTGTTTCGTCGAACCATTTCGTTTTGTGATGTTTTTGTTTATGCATTCCTGTTTTTTACTTATTTATATTGTCGATGTAAAAGGATTACGATGATAAGTACTGTTTTGTTTCAGCAATGTGCATTTTGTAGTAGTTTGTAATTTCAAAATTTTCCAAACGAATATCAGAACGAAAAAATTATTTACTGAGTGCTCTTGATAGCAGAAGATATTTTGTACTTGTGAAAAAAGTACTTTTTTGGCAGCCACTTTATGTGGTTGTATTTTTACAGGAGAGGGTCAGGTCAAATGATTATTTTATGTATGAAGGATCCCCTTTATTTTTGAACAAGAAATCACCGATTGCAATTATGGCACTTATTTATTTACACCTAAAAACTAGGTGGGTAAATAGAGAGTGGGTATTCAATTTATTATTTTAGCACCGGTTAATTAAGAAACATATTTTCAATTAGGTTAATTTCAGTAACAAGGAAATTATAGTAGCAGATACGTTGTTTCATCACCATGGCATAATACAGGGGTTTACTGATGGAATATCGAAAAGTTTCTTTGATATCTTATTGATTCAGTAGACCTTGCTGGTTACCATCAAACTATTAATTTAGATAAGTACAGCGATAGCAAGGCAGATTTTAATTAAATTTACAGGAAATGTATTTCTGCAAGATGAATTTATAAAGAGGATAGAAACGGCGGGTACCAAGAAAGCATATTAGGTTCCTTAGAAAATTGTGATTTATTAACATTTGGGGAGTGAAAACGACTTCACAGAGGAAGGTATATTATGTTGCAGACCTTACAAAAGTTTGATAAAATATTACATCGACGGTATTCTCTAAAAATTATTTAAATGTAACTTTATTTACTGCCAAGACTAAAAGGAATACAATGGAAATTTATTGTACTCCCATTTCATGATATAAGGACAGACAAATTAAAATTAATCCAGCGCTCTATCATTCTATAATACTATGTCTTGTTTTAAGAAGATTTATTTTTAATTTGCAATTTATTTATTATTTTTTAAAATTTTAATTTGTCAAACCATTCTGGACATTTATTTATATATTTATATATATATATTCAAACAGTAAAATTAATCAACCGCTCAATCATTCTACAATACTATGACTTGCTTTAAGAAGTCTTTCATTATATTATTTATTTTATTTACTTATACATAAATAGTAAGTGACTTCATAGGTGAGCCAAATTAATATTTCACCTATATATATATATATATATATATATATATATATATATATATATATATATATATATATATATATATATATATATATATATATATATATATATATATATATATATATATATATATATATATATATATATATATATATATATATATATATATATATATATATATATATATATATATATATATATATATATATATATATATATATATATATATATATATATATATATATATATATATATATATATATATATATATATATATATATATATATATATATATATATATATATATATATATATATATATATATATATATATATATATATATATATATATATATATATATATATATATATATATATATATATATATATATATATATATATATATATATATATATATATATATATATATATATATATATATATATATATATATATATATATATATATATATATATATATATATATATATATATATATATATATATATATATATATATATATATATATTAGCTTTGATTATTAATATATTATATATTAATTCTTTGCTATTCATATTTGTTTTGTGAAAAGTAATCTTGGGTTTGTAGCATTTCATTATATAGAAATAAGCAAATAGACGAATAAGAAGGAAAACACACTTACCAGTGCTATATCTGGACATACATACGGAAACGAACCACTATTCACACGAAAACGAACCACTTAGAAGTTGTACAAGTTCTTTCACCTTTCTTGAGGATCTTCAGAGCAGTATTCAAATATAAATAGTAGACTAGGTTTTCCTTATTATTCGTCTATTTGCTTATTTCTAGATAATGAAAGTCTACAAACCCAAGATTACTTTTGACAATATATATATATATATATATATATATATATATATATATATATATATATATATATATATATATATATATATATATATATATATATATATATATATATATATATATATATATATATATATATATATATATGTATATATGTATATATATATATATATATGTATATATATATATATATATATATCAATATCAATAAATAATAAATGTGTCTAAATTAAAGTGTGCCTGTGTCTAAATTAAAAGATTACTACTGCAAAAGCATAAGTGTAAACATATAGTTTATATTTGGAATTTTTCTATTTTAAGTATTTATAATCATGTGTTGAATACTTGTTATACTTTAAATTTTACGAATTCGTTTGGTTTTAGTAAGCTAGTTTTATTAAAATGAATGGTACCTTGTTTACGTAAGTTTGTGTTTTTGTAGCAATTTCTCATCCTTTGAAACTGCTGTAGGGGGATTTCCGTAACCTCTCCTCTTCTTAAATTCTTGTGAGTAAAAAAAATGAAAATAACCCGATATAAACTATTAATTTTTAATAAAAAATTTCAGGTTGATTTGCTGTGATTATCCAGTACGTTTTTGGTTTGACATTTGCTGCCAATGGATTGTAGTAATTTTTCTGTATTTTTATATAATTATGTTTACTGCTTATTATATCTGGTTAAGTAAATTATCACTATCTACTTTTACAAACATAATGTCAGTCATGTCTCCACAGTAAATAATAAATACAGTTCAATAATAATAATAAAATAACACTAACCAGTATCTAAAAGCTCTTCTAAAAACTTTAAATACAGAAAACAGACATATTACAATTAAATGTCAGAATTATTGTCAGATGGAAATATTGGATATCGAATACTTTCACGTCATCACAATCCCCGACAGCAGTCGTGAGCGATCGGTCTTATAAATATATGATAGTAGTTAAATATATGATATGGTAGTTTTGGGGACAGTTAGAATAAAGATTGTTTACTTTTATTGTGAAGCAAATCTCCAGAACGTCCGTCGTTCTATTTTTTTTCTCTTAGCCACTAGCGAAATATAAAAGTGGACGTTAAATTAGAAAGCACCTCCGTATATCCTAAGAGGTGTGCAGGGTCCGTTGGGTATTCTTCGAACTTAGTGTCTTGGTCGGGCTAGCACTTGCGAAAGTTATGTAGGCTGTTCATCAACCGTAGTGGCCTGTCAACAGGCCCAGTTACGCCCAATCCAAACTTTAGAGAATAACGAAAATATCGGAGGAACTGTACGTATACAGAAAGATAAATTCCCACACTTTAATTAATGCCAGTCAGCATCGTAAGACGTTTTCCGGATCTAGATATCACGTGGAACAAAATATTCTGTATATTTCCTAACAATGTTATTTAGTTGGTAGTTAGTTCAATTTTAAGAGAGGCGAAAGCAAAGCAAGTGAATTCTACTGTTTTGGGTATGTATACGTATATAATAAATTTTATTTGTATTTTATGTATTGCAATTATTGTATTATATGTATTGTATATATTGTAGGTATTACTTTGTTATTTTAAAGATGTTAAAATATGAAAGTTGGTTATTTTTATGAAACTGATAACTTCCTACACAAAGAAGTGGAAATTTTGCGCCACTTTATATGATAGTAATTCGATGTATTTTAAATTATCCTTATTATTAAGTTAATATTGACAGTAAAAAATCCATTTCATTTTAGACGGGTATTTTTATTTTTTTTTTTGGTAAACTCAATTCTGCTTACACTAGAATCGTAAACAACTCAATTCCAGGTAAATTTGCTCCAATAAGCGCCATAAAGGGTCTCTCTTCGCGTATTCCACGGGAAATCAGCGGATTTTGCTACTTGCATTTTTAGTATAATTCAGAAGGGCACGATCGGGATATTTTACAACTTGTAGGTACGTAGCATATCCCAAATACCATAGAACACTAGTTATGCGGGCACAGCAAGGTGCTTGGTCCATTTCATGTTCGTCAATATATTGGATAAATAAGGTTCACAATTATTAGACCTTCGTTCAACTCTTTTTTGTCTTGAACGTACGATGATGCCAAACTTAACTGATATATTCCTATTGTCAAACGTTGTAGGTACTCTAAATCTAATAGTGGGAAACCTTGCAAATGGTTTACACCAAGCATCCAAATCCAAATCGCACGTCTTCGTTTCAAGTTTTCAATTCAATGTTTAATTTGAAGTATACTTAGATCATCTATTTTTTCTTCCATCAGCATTATACAAAACATTAGTGAAATCTTTTACATGTCTTTCAATAAACTGCTCTCTAGTAAAGGCGTCGCGTCCTATGTTTGTACGTACAAATTATTCACGATCTTCTTACAACGCCTATAGCCATGCTGGAAGCTTGGCAAGTAGAATAAGCAAATATTACTTTCAAGAAATCATCTGATATGCCTTGCCCTAATTTACACAAAAACCCAAGGAGGTGCTTTTTTAACAGGTTTTTAAGTCTTTTTTTTGCCTCATTCAGAGGATTGTATTGGTTATAAAGATCCTAAAATTCGGGTTTTGATAATGAAGTCATTGTTCGAAAGTCTTCGTCTGAGAATATATTCGTATCAGACAATTGCTCATCTCACTTAATCAACGCCTTATTACGAAGTTCAGTAAAGAAGTTCGAGACTTCTGCTCCTTGTGATTTTATATGTCGATTTAGGAATTTCGTTTTGTCGAAAAATTGATCATTATCTAAGTGGTGGTTAGATAGACGAAGAGCGACTGAGGAACATAAATATTATCGGATAAATTCATCAGCATTTGCTAGGTCTTTCCTCAACAATTCATCGCAGTTGATACATATTAATGTTAATATCAATTGGTGGATCATATTTTCTCTATCAAAATTCAATACGATTCTGATCTATGGGAATGAAGCGATTGTTGCAAACAAAGCAATGAATGCGAAACAGCTCTGAAAAAAACGCTCGCGTAGGGAAAAGTTTAAACATTTATACATTTAATGTATAAACATTTGTTTTTATAATGTATATACATTTAATGTATAAACAAAAGTTTACACATTTTTATTGAATTTGAAGGAAAACGCGAAGAAGGTATAAAATAATAATTACAACTTTCTACAAAGATCTAATTTTATCTTACTTATCTGTAACACTCGGAGTAGTTTCCACAAACACCAAAACACTTTCACTTCGCTCGACACGCGTTTCGCCAACCAAGTTGGCATCATCCGGAGACGATTAAATACTGTTTTTAATCATCTGTCATCTGTCAGTTTTGTGTTTGTGGAAACTACTCCGAGTGTTATAATTACATCAAAGGTTCCAGCCCTATCCATTACTTATCTGTGTTTTTGTAGCTTTTTCAAACGAAATTTACTTAATTATGAACACACACGATATTATTCACGTATATTTGTTTTTTGACAATACTTGACAGAAGCCACCTATGATCAGATCATGTTATTATATACTATTTGAAATATAGTTGAAGAATGTTGACAATGAAAAGTGAAAATTACGGCTAAATAAAAGTAATATATAAATATAAAAAAAGGAGATTATAGTTATTAATAGCAATAATAATTACCACATTATAATTAAAAAAATATCTCATGAGGTTTTGTGTTAAACATAACAAGGGCTATCAGATAGTTGCTTGTAAATAATATTTGCTCGTTGATCCTGAGGAAGGCAGAGAGAGAGCGGAGCACAACCCTATATTTTACATAAACTTAAATATGTATACCGGGTGCCTACGATATTACTAGCCAGCTAAAACTTTGGGATGTTGTATGGTTGACAACGGGCACAGTTTGATTGCGTCGAGATCTGATTTCCATTTCCGGTTTAACCGGAAACAGTATACCTTCTGTCCTGTTTAAACATCATTTTTTTTATTGTTTAGCCTTTGTGACAGTGCAAGTGAACATTCAGTCGCCGCGCCGATACCTCATAAACTATTAGGTTTAGGCAGGAGACAGCAGATACAAAAAATATCCAGAAAGGTAAGTACAATGTAAATTTAATGTTCAATACAGGGTGTTCCATTAAAAATATCGAAGTAATTTGAGCCTGAAAATCACTTTTCGTAGTACTTCCGGTACAACCGGAAATGAAATTTTCAAGACTCTATCAAATGTAACTCCCCAAAAAACTTCAATAACCGTAGCAGATTTGTTCCTACATTAATTTGTTTTATGTGAAAATGAAGTAATTTATCATTGATATAACATTTTCAACTGCCATTTTCTCGAAAACTGTCAAAGATAGATATAGGTTATGTTACATGTTTTGGACCTAGAATTTTCTGGGCAATCTAAATGTCTACTAATATATAGGGTGGTCTATTAAAAATAACAAAGTCTATACTGTTTCCGGTTAAACCGGAAATGGCAATCAGATCTCGATGCAATCAAACTGTGCACCGTCGTCAACTATACAACTTCCCAAAATTTTAAATCCATATATTTTTTTACAAGGAAATTATAGACTGGCTAGTAATATCGTAGGCACCCGGTATACAAAAAACACTAATGTGGTGTTTTTTGGTGCCTGCGCCGATGTGAATAGTACTGACAAAATACGCCGATCTCCCGTGGCAAACGCGAGATCGTTTAATCCCGATTTTGTCAACTAATTGTGGTCCAGTTTAAAAACGAGAGCTTTTTGGGCGACAATATTACTAATAACTTTTGCAAGGATGATGACTCAACGTCACATCAAAAATTCGGCCAATGTGACGGAAGCCGTTTTCCCCTATAATGTGTGCAGCGTCCTTTCCGGAACATTGAATAATATGGTCTTTTTATTGCACTTTGAACAATTTGGATCACCAATGTTTATTTATAATCATCACACAATTATAGCTCTTTTAACCCAATTAATTAACCTTGGAGCTGAAGCTTGTGGCGAATATAGCCGTGTCGTCGGCATATGTTATTAGGTGGGTTTCTTCGAACGTAGGGATATCCGAGGTGTAATAGGTGTATTACTTTGGTGCGATCACTGTGCCTTGCGGCACGCCTACTAGCTGGGGCTGGGATTGGGATAATGACGTTTGGATGCGGACTTGGAATGTGCGGTTACTTAGGTAACATTTTAGGAAGGATGTGATGTATAATGGGAAGTTGATACGGTTTAGTTTTGCTAACAGGCCCTCCTGCCCGACCGTGTCGAGGGCTTTTGCCATATCCAGCAGGAGGAGTGTCGTGTTCTTGTCCTTATTATAGTTTTTTTTTGCGGCTTCCGCAACTACTTTTGTGTCAACGCGGCACCTTTTCGGTTCCAAATCAGACAGTATAAAGTAAAAATAAAACAAATCGACAGTAAAATACAGGAATCAGTGGTCCATCTATCAAACCACGAAAGGAACTTCTTGGTGGAAAGGACCTATATCTGGTATTACGAGAGTTTTTATATCTGTTATCACGATGTTCCTTTTTTAGAAGCGCAAAAACGTGTGTTAATGTGTTCATTATTTTTTAATATGTATGCTTTTAATATGTCAAATTTAAAGTTGATGTAAATAATTATTAGCACGGTAAAAGTATCAACTACACCACTTTGTACAATACATCCACACACGACCTTACACCACGCCATGAAATATTTCCTATATATAATCCAGTATGTATTTTATTGGAAACGCCGTGGGACGGATTTAACAATTTTTGGAATTTCACGCGATAGCGTTATCGTAAGCACGAAGCTTCTTTGGAAAATATAATTATTTTACTTATAATTAAACGCTATGGAAGATAATTCGATTTGATAGACTTGTAATGACAAATGTTATTGACATTCCATCAAGAACAATATTTTGTAATATCATTAGTAGAAATAATGCAAACAGACTTTTGAGTGCAAATGTTTTCGTTCTTTTTATTCATAATTACCGATCATGTCTTATTTCGAAGGAATAATATTTTTCTCGTATAGTAGGAGCTGGGCTATAAATCTCTTGAGAAGCTTTTCTTGCCGAGTCTTTAAAATTGTAATTTCTCGATTACATTCCAGATAAAAGTGTTTTATCTGGAATGGCATGAACCTTTTTAAATATTTTGTTGAATGGTCCCTGAAGACCGGTAAGTTGTTTGCTAATTATCTTTGCACTTCAGAATGGATTATATTTGGAAATAATGACATCGGATAGCATTAGCGTGTCTTTGCATCACAATATAATGGGAAGGTATAAACGGGGTGTTAAGCTTGTTCAGGAATACGGATGAAAGGTCCATCTAAATTTATAATATGTACGAGTATCATTGGTTTGGCAGGCCTAAAGACGATTGTCTTGGGATTAATCCCATGTAACCCTTGTCCGCCAGCAAACTAAAACTCATCACGACTTAGCTGCTATTCATATAATTTGATTTATTGCGAGAGAGCTTACCAAATTGCTTGAATGTATCATTGATCTTCTTATAATTCACTTTGTGCATTACTCGATTGCTCTTTTGACAGGGCGAGATTTATAACTTTAAATTAATATACGATTTCTTAACCGTTAATTCGTTAATGTCTCAATATACATCCCCCAATAATGAAAATAATTTTCACTAGCCATTCGATGATTTATTGAAAACTGCCTTCTAAATTGCTGTTATACATAGCTTTTAATGTAAAATTCGCCTTTTGTTGGTACTTGTGTGACTTGTGTGTGTTGGTACTACAATTTGCAAATATATCGGTATTGTACTCTGATATGTAACTCCTTCATATTTATTATTTTATGTCATGTTGTAGGCAAGAAATAAGTAGATAGTAGTGAATAAAAAAGCCACAGAAATTCACACATTTTTTATTCATTAATTATAAGAGCATAATCAAACATATAAAAAGCACATTAATAGAAAAAGATAGAAAAATCAATTGAAAATTAATGAGATACTTTGAGTTTTAAGCTGAGAAACAAGATGATCAATATTGGGGTCAATATCAGTAGTACATAGGCCTAAAGTGTTTTCTAAATTAACATCTGTAAGCCGAGTACGATGCTTATTTTTATTAATTTTCATGATTGAAAAAAGCTGCTCATATTTATACGTGCTTCCGAATGTGCAAATTATTTTTCATGCGAAAACTCTCTATGATTCTCCGTGAAGCTCGATCAACTCCATTTGTAGGTGAAGCGGAGCATCTTCCACATTACACTTACAAGGATTTGCAAAAATATTGAAAGTGGTATCCATATTCTTAAAATCGGAAAATCGATCAGTGTATTGCTCTGACAGTAGTTCCAGTTCTTCAGCATAGCGACCGTATTTTTTTTTGGTGACTGGATAATGTTAAAAATGAAAACAGTTTTTATTTCTTATTTGTGTTTACCATAAGCAAATTTGGTTTTGAAAAGTTTTAGTATGACCGAACAGCTGATTTACCAATTGCCCTTGTTTTTGAAGCTTCAGGTTTAGTGTCATTTAAGTATCATGTGATATCTACCAGGAATGCCAAGTCACAACGCCGAGTTGGATCACAAATTTGCGGCAATGTTTTCTCTTTCATTTCCATAAAATCAGTTATTTCTTTTCTAAGGTCATAAAACCTTTTTAGCATTTTATCTTTGCTTAGCGTAATAAGCTAATAACGCAATAACGCAACTGGCGATGGTTAAGACCGCGGGATCTATTGAAATTAATGGTATCTACTACCACATCCATGACATTCTTCAGTCGAATGGACTTAGAGCGCAAGTTTTGTTGGTGAATAATGCAATGCAGAATTATTAAATCACATTCTTGTACATTCATAGCGGTTGCTCTTTTCTTCAGAATTCCGATAAAACCTTTTCGTAAACCGACCATTGAAGGCGCACCAACTGTGCACACTCCAACTAATTTACACCATTGCAAACTATATTGGTCAAAAGTACTTTGCACCTCTGTAAAAATATATGTTCCAGTAGTGGCCCCTTGTAGCGACCGTAAAGTCAGTAATTCCTCTGTCACTGCAAATTCTTGATCGACGCCTCGTATAAAAATAGCTAACTAGGCTGTGTTAGATAAATCTGTACTCTAATCCAAGGCAATCGAATATGCGATGGGAACTTTATCAGTTGTTAAGAAGTAATGAGAAGTCACGCGCGCTGAGCGGTTTATATATTCCCCCAATAAGCAACTAGAATACTCTCAATCATACGAGAGTGCTTCAAGTGCACGAGCAGCTTCTCGAATGTTTATCTGTTTGTCTCTTTCTGACGACTATTTTTGACTCGATTTGTTGCGTTCCACTGCGTACGCTTAATAATATTATTTATCGATTTGAATTGCTATCGGTAATTACATTTTCTGAATATCTCAAGGGCCGGATTGAAGCTGGTGGAGGGCCGGATCTGGCCCCGGGGGTCCGGGGGTTGCCTATCTATGGCTTAGAATAACTACATGTTTCGGTAAATTTTTGGCCTATTTGAAGGTACTTCCTCGTTGAAACTTCGGATTTAGAGTTGTGCGAGAACTAAAATTTAGGCGAACGGATTAACCACGGAACCCACCCCGGGTTCCGTGGATCGTTTGTTTATATCGATAAACAATTCATGAAAACATCATACTCTTAACGATTAAATCACTAAACTCAAACGGAAAATTCTCAGGCATTCTTCCCTAAAAACAAATTTTCAAAGCCAAAAATTCGGCCGGGTCCCTGAAATTCTGTGATTTCGAGATTTCTTATTTATTAAGGTCGATAAACAATTCACGAAAAAAATCATACTCTTCACGATTAAATCAACTGAGTCGAAAGGTAAATTCTCTTACACAAAAAGAGTCGAAAAAATAATTTGCAAAGCTAAAGACTACGCTGCCTCGCTGAAATTATAATTTCTGGTTTTATTGTTTATTACGGTCGATAAACAATTGACGAAAAAAAAAATACTCTTCAGGATTAAATTAACCATGTCGAACCGTAAATTCTCTGGTAGAAAACGAGTCGAAAAAATAATTTTTAAAGCTAAAGAAACCGAGTCTTTAGTCTTTAGCCTCGTTGAAATTATGATTCCTAGTTTTATTGTTTTTTACGGTCGATCAAAAATTGACTAAAAAAATCATAATCTTCACAATTAAATCAACTAAACTAAACGGCAAATTCTCAGGTAGAAAACGAGTCGAAAACATAATTTCCAAAGCGAAAGACTCTGTTTATTGCG
>CAXKVY010004121.1:0-31854 GCA_964058915.1 Tetropium fuscum
GACTACTATACAAGATTACAGATTTAAAGAATACAGGATTACAACAATACAGATTACAGCTATACATAGATAATCACTTCATTTTCATGTGCAGTAGTTATGAAATATTTTTTTATGTGAAACTAATAAAACTATAAGTTTCGTGTGGTTTTGTTCCAACTGCTCATAACTTTCATGTTAGTTTTAAAACTTTCATACAACTTGAATTTACGACCACGATTTATTTATTTAATACGGATGGTAATTCTCATGAGCGCTGCATTTCATTTTAAGTGCCGAACTTCTTGAAAATCCAAAGCTTTAACTTATAGATGTGTCCGGTTTCGATATCTGAGGAAAATATCGAACTGTTTCAATCAGTGAAGTTGCAGAATCATTCCTTTTCAGTGAAATAATTTTAGGAAAGAAAAATAATATAGGCAAACTTAATACTTATAATGGTAATGAAAGGTATGATATTTTGATATATAATAGCTTTATTTGGTAGCCAGTTGGTAACAGCTTTGGATTCGGTCGACCAATCAAAAACATATATATTTTATCATGTGAGTTTAAATCTGCAATTTTGATTGGAATATAAAATCCCACACTGTTTCAAATTGCTATTAAATATACACAGTGTGAAAGTCGGATATAATGTCCGCGAAGGGACCGGAAAAATATGGACGTTTTATCCGGCCAGATGTTAAATCTGGCAAAAACAAAAATAGAATTCAAAATCAAGAAAACGACACAATTTCATTTACTAATATATATATAATCAAATCAACATTTATTCATATAAAATGAAAACATCCCGCAGAGAGACATGAACTCACTTGTCACCTGTTTTTTCGGCCCCTCTCTTATGATGCTATAGTCGACTCTAGGGTAAAAAGTACATGTAGATATTACCGCTTAGCCGCTATATGCGAATTGGCTCCTTCCGTATGATGCTACGTGATATTTAAGTATACTCTCCAAATCTTAAAAGTTGGCGGTCACGTCATAGTTATAAAACATACGAATCAAATGCACTAGTCAAATGTGTGTTGAATTAACTCATCTAGATGTATACAAACTTTCCTCATTCCCCGATGAGAAACGTAAACATAACCTACAATTTGAATGTTAAATTCATGAAGACTAGAGACGGGAGACTTAGCATGGTTTAAGCAATGGGATGTATTCCGTCGGAAAATGGCTCATAAGTGCACTGAAAGTGAAGAAAAAGTGAATTCATCATATAACCGAATTCTGTTAGAGTTTTGAAACGGTGCAAGGCTATTGCGGGTACGGCGTACTCCGCTAGTCAAGAGAAATCGATCAGTTGATCGATATTATTATCGCTAGACTTACGATATACACAATCGTGCCCTCTCTTTATTTTTCATACATCAGCTTACAACAACGTTGGTCGGATATATCAACAGTCACATATAATGGACTTCTTTTTGTTGTCACTCTCTTTTTATTATTTTTTAACGAAGAACACTCGAACAGCGTATGTTGTAGATTAAAAATAAATTAATGAGGTAACCGCCAGCTTTCAATATTTGGAGATTATTTAGCGTTTCCAGCATTACGCCTTTCACCTTGCCAATGAATTTGTTTTGGTACTCGGTTTAGCCTACTATAAAAGGAGTACAAAACTTTTCACATGCCATCTATAGAATTTAAAACTTACTTTTAAAAGTTTCAGTAAGCTACCTGAACACCATCAGGTTATACAAATTAACACCGGCATTTTGTTTGCAAACTTTTAAAATCAATTACCTCAACGTACAGTTACTTTATATCTATACTAAATTTGTTTGGAAAATAATTCTGGCGGTTTCTCTATAAAGGAGTCTACTCAATCAATCTGTATAAAAACTTGGTACTAAATAGTGCTGTAAAATATTTTGCTTTTACACGGTAATTTGCCGGGCGGTGAAATTTAAAAGGTTTTCAAGCGATGAAATGTAGAATGCCGAAATATATAAAAATATATAAAAAATATATGAAAATTGTTTTCCATTTAAAAGCCTTATTAGGTAGTTTAAATGTAATGTCAATATATTATTATATATTATTACAGAGCCCTTAGTAGATTTGAAAATCAGTCCTCTATCGGCATCTCATCTATAGCTTTTGTAATTCCATAATATATATTTTAACTTCGGTGGCTTTGGTGTAAAATTGAGGTAGAGGCGCAGCGCTGCTGGATGGTGTAAATATTGAACAATATTATAATAATTTTTATAACTTCATCTATTTTCCCGATACTGCCAGTAAATGGCAGCAATAAATGATATTTCGTAAAATGTACAATGATTAAATACAATTAATTTTATACAATTAATTTTTCATTCATTTCCACCAACATAATTTCTGTAACCAAAAGAATAGATAGATAAAGTAAAATTCATCTTCAAAATTAAATAAAAAATTAGAGTTGATTTTTTTTGTTATCCGTATTATACGAGTAGAATAATTTTTTTTATAGAATTTCTAATAATTTATATAGAATTCCTAATTATATATAATTCATAATTATATAGAATTCCTACTTCGTGTTCTATTTTTTATTTTATATGAGATATTATACATAAATATATTATTCTGCGGCTAACAAAAGAATGATTTTCAAGACGAGGTAACCAGCTGCATTTAAATTTGGCGCTAATCTGTCTCTCACAGATTAACGGACTAAAAGTCAACATTGAGTTGCGTGTCCGGAGGTGGTCTGTGGTGAGTTAACACCGAACATAAGTATATGCTCGGTGGTTTTAATCACAGTTATAGCACTTCACTGTTCAAATAAATAATCAAACTTTCGACAAGCTTCTTACTTCAATTAATAAGGTAAGTTATTTTGGTGTTTCTCTTTTTCCAAATTATTGACATTATGACCGGTTTATTGTAATATATATATAATGAACAATTTACTTAGATTTATTATGTTAAATCGATTATTTCTAAAAATTTTATTCCAACATGTTAACAAGTAGGTTAGATGAAAAATAATCATATTCAAACCAGGTATGGATTTGTTATTTACCGAAATCATATTAAAAGGATTGAAAACAACTATTTCCTCCTACCGAGACCAATTTGACTCATTCCAGCAATAAGTTAAGAATATATTTCATTTGGAGGAGTCATCTGGATAACCCATGAACAAGTTAACGAATCGACAAAAGAACAACCTCGACGGAAAGGATGAAATACCTTTAAATAGGCGAGACGTATTTAGAACACAAACATTTTTAGTCGTGATTTACAAACTGGTTACTGGATTACAGCGATATCCTAATGCATTTCAAAAGACAAGGAAGTTATTTGCATTTATTTCAAAACTGAGTTCTGATTTTCTTAAAACAGAAGATTTAGAATTTTCAAGAAAAATTATAAGTATGTATAGAGATCCCGACAAAATTACAGGCCTAAACTTCATCATTTTGTTACAACTTAATTATATCAAGTTGATACTACAAAATATATATATATATATATATATATATATATATATATATATATATATATATATATATATATATATATATATATATATATATATATATATATATATATATATATATAAGATTGAAATAATTTTAACTATGAAAAGTACATTTAATTAATTTCCCCAGAGATTATTGATTAAAACTATGAAGTTAGCGGTAAATGACGGCAAAGTGGTCTGCAAATGAACACGATGATACGTATGGAAAGGTAAGTTTATAAGCTATTTAATGCTGTTAATTTAGAGTGTCAAAAGGTACATCAAAGGTGTAGTAACGAAAATACAGGGCTAAGACCTAGTGTAATTTCCAATTAGAAATTAAGATAAGCAGAGGATGCCTTGCCATCATTTCCCTTTATCAAAAATTGGTGATAGGTAGGTAAACAAAAAAGTATTCAGAACACAAACAAAACACTGAAAAACCTTGAGAGATTGTGCAATAATTATACACGCTATAAACTGTATTTACGTGAATGATCCAGTTGCAGGGTATGGAAGGAAATAAGGTCGTTTGTAATATATTTTTAAGAAAAGTGGATAAAAACACGCCATTCAAGAATTATTTATTATTTGCAAAAATGGCGAATGCGCGAGTATTAAAATGTTTTGTGAAAATAACTTGCACTCAATCCTCAGTTCCTCACAAGGGTCTGATGTTTCTCAGCGACACTCTATTTGATAAAAATTGGTGACAATAAACTTAGGAATTTATATTTTTCGAAACGTAAACAAGTTTCAGTTTAAAAATAAATTATATGATATAAATTGTTAAATAATACTTTTATATTATTTGTTATTTATGAGCACTTATTTTTATTTATAAAAAGTATTTCTTTTATATAAGGAATTACTTATTTGATACTATTTTTATTTGATATTTACTTTATTAAGATTGCAATATTTTTCTAATAAATATTTATGTTACATGATGTTTGATAATGGTTGAATATCTAACGTATATAGTGGATACTATTAACAAAATTAAATTAGGTAAAAATGTTGGATTCACATAGTAGGATTTAGGAAGAGTCTCCAATTTGTCAAATACTCCAATTCTACAGGATTACTAAGTTCCTTATCATATAAGAAACTTTGCCCGGCTATAAAGCGAGGGAGGAAGTAACTTAAAAGCACAAACGCACTCACCTGTGGAAGCAAACATAGAAATAATGGCTATTTTTATGAGTAATCCTTCAGACGGCACCATTTCCTCAATGTTTTTTCACTTCTCGAAACAGTCACTTCACTTTCATTTTAGAGTCCTTTGAGAGAGCCCGATTTGTCTTCCCATAAAGTGACTTGTCCGTTTCAAATCTGTAACAAAAACTTTTACATATAATCCATGATATATGTAAATCCCTTTACTAAAGTTTTAAATTACCCCAACTTTTATACTCAGAATAATATTAAATGATCAGATAAAATAACAAAGGGGAAAACATAATAATTGAGAACATTTTATGTGAACAAGGACGCAAAAATATGGACCTTTATTATTTAAATAGTGATTTATATGTATAAGCAATCCATATGATGGAAATTATGTTTAGCTATCTACAAATTTTCACTAGTCATTTTTAATCATTAGCCTTTATTTGCATTTATTTTGCTTTAACGATTAATTACTTTTTGTGTTTTATAGTGTAATAATAATTAGCTATAAATACAAATATTGTTGTTTTAATTTTCCGATTGGAGGAATATGGTATTACAAAGAATTCTAAACAAATGTAAGGTACCTATCTAACCAGGACACCATGTCAAATAGGAACTTTAGGTTGTGATGCAATCTATATTAGATAACGTTAAGATATAAGAGTGAGTTTTTGTATTTAATCATTAATTATATAATTATCCTTGAAAAATATAAAACTCTTGCTGATGCCTTACAATATGTAAATCTGATCTATGGAGTATAGACCAGTCAATAAAAGCATCAAATACCACAAAGGCGCATGTATATACAATTTTCGTATATGTTATTAGGACCACTCAGAGTAGTTTATACCCCCAAGAAAATCCTGAGCAACTCTCGTGGTGCTTGAAAAACTGCAAAATTCTGGCACTTGTTTTAGTTTTTTCCAAAAAACTACCTGAAGGAAACATGTTTCGAGTATCTTCACTTATACTTTTGTAAAGCTAAATTTGCTACAATATGAGCTCTAACCGAGCTTTCTAGGTCAATTTATTGCGGATATACAGCAAGTGAAATATGGAATATTTTTCCAAAAAGTGAACATTTTTTGGTAGGGGCATTTTCCAAGACACTAATTACACTAATTATACGCATTATTAAACTAATGGTCCTAGTGAAAAGTCATGCCAAAGAAATTTGTAGAAATATGATATAAATTCAATTTCCTTCTCCGCAGTTCTTCCGTTTAAATCGTTAGTATCAGTGTCAATAGTCAGTGAAATAAAAGTTGAAAATATAGTATATCGAATAAACTTCGTACGAGATGTCGGAATCACCGGGGATTATTTTATATATCGCTTAAGCCTACCAGATGGCAACGTGGTAGTTGTCTAACAAAGAGAGATTCTTATTGAAGCAAGTGAAAAACGTGGTCTTCGAGAAAACAAAAATTTTCTCTGGAGGAGAATGAAGTCTCCGTATATGATGCACCGAGAAAGAGGTATAAAGCTAAAGGAAATATTGTGTGGCCGCCACCTAGGTTTTTGTCACGTCAACAGCATGTCACAAACCTGTGGCGATATTGCCACAACGCATTTAATAGATTCTTGGTCATAGATTTACCACAAATAACTTAGTGCATATCTGTGGCGATTTATTGTTTTGTGAGTTGAACATTGGCAGTTCTGTGATGCTAGCCTAGGTCCCAGATCTCTGGTCTAATTTTCTGGGGCGTTGCCCTCGTCGCTTTCTTTTCTTAGTTGAACGCGTGAATGCCATACTAGTATTTAAATGTGTTCAGAGTTTAAGTGATTTTCTTGGTTAAATAACGTATTATGTACGTTCCGATATAATGGGATAATACAAGAAAATCATTGTGCATGTGTTGAGATTTTGGTTAAACCTACATATACCACATTAGTGGGATTCAATAACTTTTAATCAACACATTCAGAGCCCGCGTTGCGTTGAACTCCCTCGAGTTGATTGAGGGACACAGCTAAGCTATCTCTTCCAAGCCGTTTTCCAACTACTTATACCCTGGTTCCGAAATAGTGTGGAGTGACTCATACGTAATATCTAGCTGTGTGACTGTAATGTGTAACTATAACATGAACTGTCATTGTTCATGTTATGGTTACATATTGTAGTTGCACAGTTGGATGTTATGTATGAGTCACTCCACACTATTTCGGAACCAGGGTATAGTAAGTTTTACCAGGTATGTATTCACTTAACCTAACTTTTTTTTAATGGTAACGAGACAAGCTTATCGGTCTGTGTTGTTGTTGTGTGGAGAAGAAATCACAGAAGAATTTCCAAAGCGCCAGGTAAAACTACCAGCAGCTCGTAAGAACCCAGAGCACAAAATGGAAAAATTAACCTTGCCCGCCTCCCCGCCACAGAGGCTGCAAAATATCATTCTTGTAGGACCTATCATCACTATCACCAAGTGCAAAAATGGATCGGGTGGAAAAAAATTGGGTAACTGGGGATGGGTCACCAACGAACAAGGTCTCATGCCCGTCACAATGTCCGCAGAGTCCACTCTTCAAAACCTGCATAGAATGGTGGCTTGCAAATGCAAGAAAGTGTGCTTAGGGTCGTGCACTTGCAGAAGGGCAGGGCACGACCTGCAGAAAGGCAGGGCAAGTGCTCTATCCTATGCTCCTTTTGCCAAGGGCGAAGTGCAAAAACGTCACCCCTCGGTCGTCCTGGACGACCCAACATCCATGACGTCCCATTGCACGTTTTTTTAGAAATACCTATTCAGTACAATATTTTTTCCAAAATCCGATGTTTTACAATTTTTTGGTTTTTAACTATGAGGTCTAGAGGCACCATTTTGGAATATCTTTTCTCTATGACCATTAGTTCCATTTCCAAGACACGTACCGGCTAAAATGTGTCTTGGAAAATGACCGTACCGATAGATATTCCCTTTCTGGAAAGAATGCCCATCTTTTACTGGTTATATCTCCGCAACCAATGGACATGGAGAGCTCGGGTTAGGCTTGAATTGTAGAAAAATTAGTTTGCTTTATCAATTATGTATAAGTGAAGATACCCGAAAAATGCTTCCTTAGAGTAGTTTCTTCGAAAAACCCCAAAGAGGTGACAAAATTTCGCTATTTTTCGAACACCACGGGAGTAGCACAGGGTGTTCGGAGTTGCAAGCTTAGGTATAAACTACTCTCAGGGGTCCTAATAATATAAAAAAAATCGTAGATACATGCACTTTTGCGATGTTTTTGCTGCCTTTTTTGTGTCGAAATTGACTAAAGTAATAACCATATCTGTAGCTTAGAATTATAGTCGCCAACAATTATTTAAAAGTATGCCAAAAGCCATATTTGCACTTCCTTCCTGTAAATTCACCTTAACCCCCCCACTACTCAACAACAATAGCCCGTGGACATTACACTCATTATGTATATGAGATACAGGTGCAATAAGTTGTTCCGGAGTTTAACATACCCCTGTGTGTGTGTGTGTGCGCGCGCGTACCTAATAATCGTGCGAAAATACTCATACGATTTATATTTTTTGTGTCAGATATTATGTTTTTTCGTGGAAATGATTTGTTTGGAGTTCTGTTTACCATAACGCACTTTTTTAGTAAGTATTTTTTACATAAACGTAACATTTTCGCTTTCAGGCATTACATTGGATTTAGCGTGGCTTGTTACATTGCAGAATAAATATCTTTTCTGGATATACCTGGGTATTGTCCATTATTTCACCAACCTTCCATTAGAATCGTGGGTATTCATTACATGAATATTCGCGTTGTATCTCACAGATACAATAAAAAACACATTTGATGTTTCTGTACATTCTGAGGGTTTCAAAGACGTTAAATATTGTTTTTAGATTACAGTAAAACATGTATTAGTATAAATTATGGCTTTTTTTATAAGAAAACACTAACGCGCCTGCGTAGTAAAACTAGGAAATTTTGTTCATTTTATTATTGTTGACAAAATTTTCGAAAAAAATAAATTATTTTAGTTAATATTATTTCGCGAATAAATCATTCTGTAACTACTTTTCACTCAACTTTAGAGCATAGTTGGTAAGTACTTACAGAATTATTTTCTTGTTTATAATATCGCCTTATTGGAATTTTACGGCAATTATATAATACAATAATAATGCGTTGGGGAAAGATACATAAAGTTCTTTTGTCCTATCGATTTAGAAGAGAAAGGAATTTAAATACATGCTTTTGCCGTGTGCTATAATTATGATTAATTTCTTCAAGAGCCTACTTATTGCAATGCAGCTTTTAAATTGAAAAATAGTTACTTTACACTAAGAAAAAACAGTTGCCTCAAATCTAATAATCCAGTTTCTTTATAGATGTATTTAATATGTAATAATAATATAATTTAATATACTGGGTGTCCAATTTTAATTTATCAGGCTTAATAATTTGAAATGTAATACATTTTCTTACTGACTTTATTCAAGTTAACAGAACTTCACATTTTTGGAAGTATGGGAGCATTTAATTTCGCGATATGGCATTTAATTAAGTAGCCTTAAATTCTCCATAAGCCTAAAAATCTCCATTTTATTTTTGTTCGGCTGACTTTGCTCTGCTAACTTTATTCTACAGTTAGTAAACTAAAAAATCCAGTTAGTAAACAAAAATGGGAAATATGGGACCATTAAATTTCGCAATGCAGCTTTTAATTAACCTTAAATTCTCGATATGTCAAATCTTCAGTATGCAGATTTTGCTCTTCTAATTTTTAGAGACATAATTTCTCGCCTGTTAGTGTAATCGTGGGTAAAGTAACTAAAATAAGTGAGTATAGAGAGCCATGTGCATATATCCTATGCCGAGGAAATTATAATTCGAGAAATTTAATTTAAATCAATAAACACATTTCGTTTCTTAATTTTTAATAAAATAACTTTCGAATCCATTTAAATGATTTTGTGTGCCGCATAATGAATTTTTATACTATTTTTATACACATGAAAGATAGAAGAACTACTGATCTAAGCTGTTCATGATATCATTATACATTCCTAAACTCATAATATTCGCTACCGAATTTTAAGCAAGTACTACGTTTATTTTTATATATATTTTTTATTGTACAGGCTGCCGACACAGACATTAAATAAATTGCAACATTAATATTCGTTCTCGCACTCGCTTCACTAATTTTAGCAGTTAATTGGATCACATTCCGGATAATAATTTTAAATTACATGCAAATACATATTTCAATTGTGTTTTGTTTTATTTGACGTTCAGAACCATTAAATTTAATGGCATATTTGGTACGTTACATGTACACATGGGAAAAATGTATTTATTTGAAAATAAATTTTAAATAACTGATGTAATATTTTTGCATATCTAAATTGATAGTAATAAATTATTGGGGAACTTATTAATAAGGGCGAGGGACACCATAGTTAGATTATTTTATAATTGCACCTATTAAAACAATTTAGAATTGGTCTTGGAAATCTGAAAAGCTCTATAGCTCTATAAATCTAAGCTGTAAGTGCCTGTTTCGTAACACGAATCCTGTAGAAGGTTTCTCAACGGAATTATATATTTTCTGGCGCGCTGAACACGAAAATGAAGTTTGCTACCTCGTAGCAGTACCGGCTGAGGTCGAAAAACGCAAAAAAAAACGGTAAATTTTCGGGGTCTTCAGTTTTTCCAGTAATATGTTGCAAATGATGCGACGCCTCGTACGGAAAATATTACGGGATTCAAAGTTGAAGAGCATTAAATTCTGCATCAAATGGCCCCTCTAACTTATGATTTAAAAGGTTAGTAAATTAGACCGATTTATAAGGTCGCCATCGTCAGTCGAAAGAAAGCAATTTTTAATAACTTTTGTGAAAACTGCAATAAACTCACTTTTAGCGAGCACCGAATTTTAAATATGGGATCAATACGCTTATTTGACCAATATGAAGGGATTCAATGATAACAACTGTAACAAAACGATATATCGGGACATATTTTATTATATTTTAATTCGTCGGGCAGAAATTTTTAAAATCATACAGCAATGTTCAGATAAAAGCGGTAAACTTATGAACGTTGTGGAAGTTTTATAGGAACAAACACAAAGGGATAATAGCTCAGAAATATCAGTAACGTACTCGAATTAGGCTGAATGAAGCGTAACGTCGACCGAATATGGGGTTCCTTTTCTTGTCAACCAAGAACAGAGATCCCAGAGCTGGTCAGATAGAAAATCGCCGAGAACAATAGGCCAAGTCCTCCGGCGCATATATATATATATATATATATATATATATATATATATATATATATATATATATATATATATATATATATATATATATATATATATATATATATATATATATATATATATATATGTATATATATATATATATATATATATATATATATATATATATATATATATATATATATATATATATATATATATATATATATATATATATATATATATATATATGTATATATAAACATATGTTACTGTGAAAAACCGAAATGCGGTTAATATCGAGATACACCAGTGAACTTATAGGTAATATTTATTTATTAAAACGACATGGGAAAAGTTTTCCAACAAACTTTGAAATTGTTGAACTTAAAACAAACAGTAGAACATTGCAAATCACGAAACATAACTAAAATAATATCAATATAATAAACATACACATACATTTTAATTTTTAAACTGATATATAAAAAACCAGTATTGCAACCTTATTTATTGCAACAACCTAAACTACCATGACACTTCGAATTGCACAAAAGGCCTTTGCTTTTACAGCTGCATTTAGCCGTCCAACACTTCCTTTTGCAATTTCAACGTATATAGACTTGCCCTCCATTTAGCTCAAGCTGCTTCGCTTAGCGACATTTCTTGAGTCGAAACCTTATCTATGGAAAGTAACTTTTCTTTACAAATTACGAACTGATTACGGGTGAAAAGCAAAGGGTCGAAAAAACGACATGTACAAATAACTTCGAGCAAATTAGATACGGTACGGTAATCCGATATGTTATATTGTATAGCGTAAATTAGTAGCCGAAAGGTTGTTAAATCGATGCCAAGATCACGCTCCGGGGAGGACTATTAGCCAAAATTGTGAAGTTACATCGGCCTAAATTGCAGTAGAAATCGTAGAATATAGAGAATGTATTGATACCGAGGAAATATTTTCACACCAAACTATTACTAAATTGTAAACATCAGTGTAAGCAACGCTCAAGAACCAAAGTATTGCCTAAATAGAGTTTTTCGGAGACTTTTTTCTATTATGTAGCCTCCCAAGCCTCCCAAGTTTATAAAAGTTAAAGAAATTACACGTTATTGAAACCGAAAGTTTGTTAGTCGGCCACCGAGGTCGCTTTCGTACAGGTAGCTATAGGATTGTAAATCATTGAGGAGGGGTTAGTCAAGTAAATTTAGGAAATATGTAGCAATGTAAGGGGTGGAGTGGTAGCCTTAAAATCCAATAGATAGGTAGTTGGGAAATAAGAAAGTACACAACGGCTCTGCCTCTTGGACAGACCGTCCCACAGAACGCAAATAGAGTCGATTTTAGTATAATTAGTAAAATCAATAATATTAGAAGTGGCCCTTTAGTCGAAATTCCCACTACCATATTTAAAGTAATAAAACTCATAGAAGAGCGAAAGTTAATGCGTTTCACGCACGTTCTCACGTGATTAGTTCGAGCAGTGTTTGTACGCCTTAAAATATTAGTTGTGTTTATGAATCATAATAGTTGTGATGTTACGAATTTTGGTTTAACAAATCTAAATTGCATAAAAGGCTCAGATCTGAATAGTCACACTCCAACCTTGGTTATTGTAGCTACAGAGTTAAATCTAGACATTTTATTGTTGATTTATTCAGAAAAGTAAATTCAGCGGGTTCACCTCAAAGTACCTTTAAAAAAAGGTTGTAATTGTTTAATAAAGTTAGAATCAGTCAATTCAACAATTTCGATAAATAAATAAGCCGAACGAATTTTTTTTCCATATAATCGACCACATTTCACCTTACCTAGTGCTACCAACGACAAATTACCGATCAATGTAATTGTGTCGAAGTTCAGCGTTCAGCCTTCATCGAGGTGTCGTCTTTAGGCCCCGCAGACCACAGAGTGAAAGTAAATCGAGATAAGTAAAGCCTTAAATGTTCTAGAAAACTAGAAACGTACGTATTCTAGTTTTTTGTTGTTGATTTATGCTACAGGGGGGTGCAAGTTATTAAAATAACTTTTTCCGAAATTACTAAAAGTTTTCAAATGGTAAAAGTATATTCATACTACAGCAAAATCTATTTTTTTAGCAAGGGACATCTTTGCTGTGTTCAAAATGAACGAATTGTTCGAAAGCAAGTTGACTTTAACTGAAGTCTCTCATAATACTAGATTTCGAGAGCAATTCAGATTTGGGTCACTATTAATGCAACCCGGTATATTGAATTTATTTATGTCTTCAGTGAATTATAATCATCGCGTCTTCTTAACTGAAGTTTTCGCTTCAACATGAGCCTTAGATTTTGAGAATCGGTAACGAGTGAAAAAATTATCACTGCAAGATCAAATAGTGGATTTTTTTAAGATCACCTTCACAAAAACCTTTTCGATATATGTGATCTGTCTTTATGCCGTTGGTATTAAAATCCACGAATAAAATTTGTTGTTCAAATGGGGCTATACTGAATTTTCAGAAAATGTTAACTGTTTTACTAACCACCCTGTAGAAACTTTATCAGAATTACCTAATTTCAGCAAAAATAGGGACTGGTATACAAAGGATTGGACTGGCGAACACTCCAAACAGAAACTGTATCGCTGGCAACAATACAAATTTACTCAGTTTCAAACTAGGTCAAATTAACGTTTATTTTGTTGATCAATTTAATTCATTCTGTACCCATTCAATACACAACACTAAGTAACCATATACTAGCTACAAATGTGGCCAATTCAGTTTTTCAATAGTATCACGTAGTGTCGTCCTTTTGTAGAAATGTGTGCCAATGTGGCGGTGTTTTAATTTTGTGTAACACAAATTTACTGCGTGAACCTTTTTTAGATATTAATAATCTTGCTGTTGAAAAACAGTGTGAATTGACTGTAACTATTTGTGATACCTTAAATGTATTAATTGTCACCGTTTATAGATCACCAAACGGGAATTTTTTAACGGGAAAGTATTTAACAGTATTCTTAGAAAAATAAGTATAATGTAAAGTATAGTACAATTATCTGTGGTGGATTTTAATTTACTGTTTGGAACATTTGACACTAATTTTCTGAAATTCCAGGATCTTACATCCTCTTATTGTTTTCGATATTTAATAACCGAGAATACAAGATTACAAAATTGTATCGATAGCATACTAGTCAATTTTGATAGATGCTGTGCTACAACAGTGCTTATCGGACCACAGGGCCGTCGATTTAGAGATAAATATTACTAATGAAATTTACCCTAAAATAATTAGCGATAATATTTCTGCCATTAATATTAGGTTTGATAATTTGATGTACATTTTGAAACACAATATTATATTGGAAATACAATACTGAAATAATTGAAATAATTTTGAATAACTATTGAAATAATTTGAAATACAATACACTTTTTTGTGAACTCAACCAAAATTTGCTTGATAAGCAATTAAAGGATTACATATCACTGTTAAAAAAGGATTATAGGAGTGAACTACGTAAGGCAACAAGAAATTATAATAGTGAACACATTAGAAAATTAGGTAACACTCTTACATGCAATCGTTTGATTATAAAGAATAATAAATACGAAATATTGACATTGATTAACAAATAAGATGTTGAGAGCACGTGTGGCCGTTATGGCACTACATAAGTGATTACCATTACAATTTTCTTCTAATACATATGCATCTACAATACATTCGCGAATCCTAATCTTATCCTAACTAACGCTAATATAATAATACCATCCTTCTCTCAACCTGATCTTAGTTTGTAAGCTACAAGATTTAGAAGTTCTGGAGCTTTGAGATTTACAAGTTCTGGCTGCATATTTTATTTTTTACATTTAATATCAGAATCTATGGAGAGTATCCTAGAATGTTTCACATTTTATAATCGTTTGCTTCTTTGTAATTATAATCATATAATCTTCTAATCTAATCACTAATCACTAATCACTGCACTAGTCAAATGTGTGTTGAAACAACTGGTCCGGATGTATACAAACTTTACTTAGGTAACTTAGAGATATAATAAACAATTTAAATAATAAAAAAGTTTAGATCATTGCAACATGTCGGTTATTATGATAAAACAGATAAAAACTTAATTATAATCTCCCTTACTATGTTATTTAACACATGTATACATTTTTAAGAGTATATCCAGATGTATTGAAAATATCCCGTGTTATACCCGTACATAAAGGAGGTTCAATCTCCACAAATTTTTCGACATATATATATATATATATATATATATATATATATATATATATATATATATATATATATATATATATATATATATATCACTTGTTCCGATAGTTTCAAAGATTTTTGAAACAATATTAAAGCTTCGAATATGTCAACATTTTGAATCAAACAATATGCCTTATGCCACAATTTGGCTTTCGTACTAACAATTCAACTACTGACGCTATAATGCATATCCTAAACTTTATCAAGGTCAAGATAATTATTCGGTCGGTTATTATGATAAAACAGATAAAAACTTAATTATAATCTCCCTTACTATGTTATTTAACACATGTATACATTTTTAAGAGTATATCCAGATGTATTGAAAATATCCCGTGTTATACCCGTACATAAAGGAGGTTCAATCTCCACAAATTTTTCAACATATATATATATATATATATATATATATATATATATATATATATATATATATATATATATATATATCACTTGTTCCGATAGTTTCAAAGATTTTTGAAACAATATTAAAGCTTCGAATATGTCAACATTTTGAATCAAACAATATGCCTTATGCCACAATTTGGCTTTCGTACTAACAATTCAACTACTGACGCTATAATGCATATCCTAAACTTTATCAAGGTCAAGATAATTATTCGGTCGGTTATTATGATAAAACAGATAAAAACTTAATTATAATCTCCCTTACTATGTTATTTAACACATGTATACATTTTTAAGAGTATATCCAGATGTATTGAAAATATCCCGTGTTATACCCGTACATAAAGGAGGTTCAATCTCCACAAATTTTTCGACATATATATATATATATATATATATATATATATATATATATATATATATATATATATATATATATATATATATATATATATATATATATATATATCACTTGTTCCGATAGTTTCAAAGATTTTTGAAACAATATTAAAGCTTCGAATATGTCAACATTTTGAATCAAACAATATGCCTTATGCCACAATTTGGCTTTCGTACTAACAATTCAACTACTGACGCTATAATGCATATCCTAAACTTTATCAAGGTCAAGATAATGGTGAATATGGAGAAAATGCTACTTTTTGTGATTTACAAAAAGCGTTCGACTGTGTATCGCATGCTGTGCTCCTTGGCAAATTAAAATTGTATAATTTTAGACATGCAAGTATACAACTGATTTCA
Organism: Tetropium fuscum; assembly: GCA_964058915.1. NCBI lineage: Eukaryota > Metazoa > Arthropoda > Insecta > Coleoptera > Cerambycidae > Tetropium > Tetropium fuscum. Next base: position 16,289 of record CAXKVY010004121.1, read on the forward strand.
CCATATCTTGATAATCGAAAACAATATACATATTTTAATGAATTTTCTTCCGAATTAACGGTGGCGTTCCGCAGGGATCGGTTCTCGGCCCAGCACTGTTTTTAATTTACATAAATGATATAAAATATGGAGTGCCGAGAGAAATGTCCTACTATTTGCGGACGACACGACTCTATTAATGTCAAAGAACTATTCTGAAATTGTCGGGTGTCGCATGTGTTATGCACAGACGGATGCACAAAACATAACCAACAAATTAAGTCTCAATGAAAATAAAACTGTAAAGATGTTCTTTACTCATAGACCCCTGTATATATTTTTACGTATACACATGGATACTAAACTCAATTTTACTTGTCATGTTAATAATCTAGCATGTTATTAGAACATTAGTAAATTTAGTTAGTAAATATATATTATTAAGAGCTTATCATGCTTTGTTTGTAGCTCATGTGTACTATGGGCTCATACCCTAGGGTCATTCACCGAATGTAAATAGATTATTCGGATTACAGAGAAAAGTACTTCGTATCATCACTAATTCGGGATACCAAGATGATGTAGGTATAGTTATTAACATTACCCTCATAGTACATATATAATTGTGTTCTATATACCAAGAAAAACCTTGACCTATAAATAAAACAAAAAAGTGTTCATTTTTATAATACACGAGGTACTGGGGGTATAAGATGCTCTTATTTAAGATTAAATTCCAGTTAAAATGGCCCCAAATTTTTAATAAATTACCACAAATAATTATGGATCTTTTCATTAATAGCTTCAAAACTGAAGTAAAAAAATGACTGCTTTCTGAAGCATTCTATAGCGTGGAAGAATTATTGAAATTTTAATTGTATAAATTGATTTAATTTTTTTACCTAAACTTTGTATGCTTCAAAGACATTAATTATCTATGTATTTTAGAAATGTGCTGTAAAATAGGTTTTATGTATTCGAAACATCGAAATATGAAACATAAAAAAATTTCAAAGGATACCCACAATTGCCGCAATGGGAGATCGGGGCAGTATAACTCTTCTTACAGCAAGCTAAAATCGTTACTATAAAGGCGCTTTCATTCAACAAGTTGTTATGTTTTGATAGAATACTAATAACTAATCAATTTTAACACAAAACCCATCAAAATAATACACTAAATTAAAGAATAACTGTATTACTGCTATTTAAATAATTATTGTTGACCCCACTTTACCATAAAACGTTCGATGGTATTAGGCAATTTAGGCATTCAATGAATGCCAAGGATGCTGATGTGACACGGCCGAGAAACGTGTAAAATGGATACGTAATATTTTAATGGGAAACATTATTATTCTGCATCACAATCACCATCCTATTGTTTTATGATATGAGGAAAGGTGTGATCAATATTTTGTTATACTACATGATAATGTCATAATGTGATGGGCGATGTATATAAAATCATTTGTTTTTCCTTAAATTACTGGAAATCGGTTATACTTAACAACGCTGTTAAAAATGCGGTAGCAGCTGTGAAGGGATCGATATAATGAGGGTTTTTTACTGGGCTTTTTATGTCTCATAATTCTGTTACAAACTATACTTAAGATATCTACGTATTTTAGAGTGTGTAGTTGACCTGTGTAAAACATTATTTGTTATTGACACCAACGAACGAACGTATCAACGAATTTATTCACGTGTTTATTTCAGCGTACTCTCAAACCCTTGCAAAAAGAGATTCATTATTAATGATGGATCTTTCTGACTTCAGATATGTGGAAGATGGCTCGAAAATAATTTAGGAACGTCACCTGAAAAGTAATTAAGATCACAACATCCGGTTTACATATTTCATAGAGGTATAGGTATCAGCTACACCAAATAATACGGATTTAATATTAATGCCGGCGATCAAAAATTGCAGTCACGTATTTCTACCATCGCGGAAAATATTCTTTAAGAGTATTACCTCTACAGCACAAAATGGCTATAATTTTGTGGTGAGGGAAATAAGCACGCAATAAACATGCAAATCACCGGAATATATCATTTATTTTGAATTTTATTTCATCTCGACTTCAGTTTATTGTTATTTTGCCTGTCACGTGTATATTGGGGATACTCTTTTGCATTTCGGAATATACATCAAAGCTCAAAAAAGCTTCTGCTGAATTTCTAAAGGGCAGTGTTCATATTTGTATCATTGTTAGCATCAATAAAATAATTATATGCAAAGGTTCAAAACCATCGTTACATTAGCAAACATTCTAACGGGCGCAGAATACCAGACAGTATGGAAATGAACACGGTAAGGGCATTATGCCAAACTTTTTTAAAGAGGCTGACAAAACCGCTCTATGCTGCAATTGCAATCTTTTTTTTAGCATGTGAGGAATTTCCCCATAGCATCACACCGTAACAAATTCGTGAGTGGAATAACAAGAAGTACAATAAAAATAAAGTGGAATTGTTTAATACCAACCTCACGCGTAATAGAAAAATTACATTTGTAACCACTACTTCCCCAATCAGTTAATATGACTGAACAAATTTAAATTGTCATCCAAGGTAAATCGGAGGAATTTATATACCGCTATTCCTCCTCGTGATGCTTTTAAGTTTGCTTGCTTTTGATTTTAGCGTTTGTTTAATCACTTATAAATATTACAAATAACAGTGGCCTCAAGATCGATCTTTGGGGCACACCATATTGTACGTTATTAAGATCTCAAGTAATACCATCAATGCTTACGCATTATTTTCTATTTCATAGACATGAATTAATTAGTGACAAAGCCACACCCGTTATACCATAACAACATAAACAGTTTCAATTAAAGTAGACACAGTCAAAAACTTCAGTGAAGTCACATAAAGCAATAGTTCGACAGACTCTGTGTAACATAGAGTCTGTCGAAAACCAAACTGACACGTCGCTATAAAGAGCTGGATTAGAGATACTATGTTAGTGTCCGTTTCAAAATAATTTCTTTCACTTTTCAGAAAAATAGGTATATTTTAAATATAAGCCGATAGCTGTCAACAATGTCTATATCGCTCTTTTTATGCATGAAAGTAATTTTAGTTATTTTGAACGAATCTAGAAAACACTCGCTTAAACATGTATTTAGGTAAGAGGGTACCATTTTATATCAATTGTATCGGCAATTATTTGCCTATTTAAGGAATATAGATTACATTATACATAACATTAGTGTCCATACCAACTGGACTAATGGGGTTATATACATGCTTGGGTAGTTGAACACTTCCGGCTGTCCAAAAACTATTCCTTTGCCTGTAAATATTGCTCTATCAGATCAAAATTTTCAAGTTTAATTTAGTTGATTTGACTTGAATCGTTATTGAGTTCTGAATTAAAAGCAGTAACTCGGTATTAAAATACGAAAATATTAAATTTTTGGACCGAATTAATATAACGACCGGCGCGACAGGCTGGCGTATTGAATAAGCTTCTATTATGGGGCATTAACGATTGGTAAAGTCTCCGTGAAATACTATTTACTGAAATGAAGTCGGCTTAATGTCCGAATGGTTAACCGTGCGAGATAATATAGGCCTTTTAAATAATTGGTTCTACATCATTAGGATTAAGCTCTGAATTGGACTTCGGAAGCGAAATAAAATGCTAGTATATAAGTATGTATTATTTAAAAAGGAGAATTTGCTACTGTCGTAAACTGTTGTAAAACATTTTTCAAATTTTAATAATTAACGCTTTAATATTGTCTTTTATTCAGTGAATGAAATTTAAAATCATCAAATATAATATCAAACATGCGTTGCTTCTGTGGTGATAGGTTAATCACTATTTTTATAAAATAACCTTTTATGTTATTGTATAACCTGCTTTCTACAAGAATTATAGATTTTTTAATAGTACCTTCTGCGTCATAAGAAATGTTATCAGCTACCACCTGATGCAAAAGATAAATTGACAAATTAGGACAAGCAACTAAAGGCACTGAAAGAGACAAATTACTTTAGGAGGATGGCACTTGAAAAGTTTGGGCAACTTTTTACCTTTTTAGGTATCAGACGGGTGAATAACCTTTCATTAAATTATTAACTTTAATGGATTAAACGACGAGTCGGTAGAAGATTCTTTTAAGTACACGGACAAGTCTAGTGTTAATAAAATTTACAATACCTTGAAAAAAATTCGCTTATAATTATTTATTAATTGGATGAACACGATAATATGTCCGCAAAATACCATATTCTAATGATTTTTTTTTTACAATGAATTATGAATGATGCTTAAATTATGATATTCAACACAAATAAACAATAATAGTAATAACAATAATAATGCTAATGTAAAACATATTATATATGGCATCTAGCTGATTAAACAGCTTCATGTGCGAATATAAACTAATGTAAGTAATATCCAGTCTAAACAATATACAAAATTATTATAATTATCTCATTGGAAAATTAACGAATATTTACCACAAAATTATAAAACATATATCTTTATATATTTATTTTTCTCTTTATATATTTATATATTTATTAATAAATATTTCTTTAAAAGTCTGCACATGAAACATGAACATAAATTCGATATAGGCAGTTTCTAAATGTAGTACGTAATTTCGCCAAATATATACTGTCTATAAGTGCATCATTTATATATTTATATAATAAGTATAGTTTGTAACATCGAAATATGAGACATAAAAACCCGAGCAAAAAATATAAATAGAGGTAATACAGTAGTGTATAATTTTGATGGTTTTTGTGTTAAAATTGATTAATTTATTAGTATTCTGTCAAAACATAACAACTTGTTGAATGAAAGCGCCTTTATAGTGAAAATTATACTGCCCCGATCTCCCATTGTGGCCATTGTGGGTATCCTTTGAAATTTTTTTATGCCTCATATTTCGATATTACAAACTACAGTACTTAATTTTTTAGATATTTTTCAATTCTTTTATTTTTTAACGAAGTAAGTATTTAGGTAAATACTGTATATAACTGTATTATTTTGTTAGGTATTTAATATCATCCTAAAAATATAAATGATTTTTTGACACTTTTTTTAAACATGTATTTTGATATTTTGCCATTTCCGGAATTGGTAAAAACCTTCTCTGATTTACCTCGTGTGGTGTTTGATTTTTTTTCTATTTCCTCTAATCATACCACATTTTATCTCATTGTGCAAACAAATACGCGGATATTTTCATGAGCTTTAATAATTCCAGAAAAATATTCATGTTCATAGCAAACAATAACATAATCATTCACAGAAAAGTTTTCTTTATCTAAGTGATAAGAACTTTCTTTCGAGCTCACTTCATGATCTATGCCAACATTGCCTGCCTTAAATTTTTCGGTTTTCTTTCCTAAAAGTGTAATTCTTCACACTTCAGTTTCGCTCACAGGTGGCTTTGGAAATGTAAGATCCTAACCAAATTTTATCGATTCTTATTTTTAAATTAAATATGTACACCTGTCTAATTGTGTGTCAGTGTCTGAATTTGGAATGTCTACCTTACTAAATTTAGAAACTTTTCTTTAATGTCTGTATGACATTTTAACAATATCAACACAAATACTTTCCTAAGGAAGTTTGACGTTCTCTTCTATGTCCTCTAAATTATTCAATACTTCTACTTCTTGTTGCATAGCCATTACTATAGACTACAGTGGCGACAATAGAGTGTTCAATTTTTAATTGGATATCACAGAGATCACATGGTTTTTGTCGCCATGTTGCATCAAAATTAGTTTATGACATTTATATGACATTTGTATTTACCATCGACTTTTATTGAAGATTTCTATATTTGTGTAGTTTATAAGTATTTCTGTTATTTTATTCAACTTTTGGTAGTTCTAGTACCTAATAATAATTGACTATGTGATCAGTGATTAAGAAAAGTTGTGACTTAGCTGTCTGGAATTATTGTTATTGTTGCAGATCTTTGAAATTCAAACTGTAAGTATTGCTTACATTACCAGATTTCTGCTGAAATTTTCAAGCGCCACATTATTAAAACAGTCATAATATCTTACTACAAATTATCGTACATTTAGCAACAAGAAAAATAGGTATATACCTACATACCTGTATTGAAATAAATTCACTAGTTTTATATGTTCAAGGTACAACTTATTTGCAATGACTGGTTGTGCTGCAATTGATTGCAACAATTCCTCAGAAAAGGGGTGTTTAATTAAACGTTTTCCAAGGGATCCTGATAGAAGGAGGCAATGGAAAATTAAAACTAGGTGGGATAATTGGACTCCCACAAATAATTCATATATATGTGAGGTATGCTTGTAATACTTGTTTCATACAGTGTATTTATTATATTACGAGTATTAATTATTGGATACGATAGTTTTACGATACTGTTTGTTCTTTATTTGTAGACTCACTTGGCTATTGATATGTGGGAGAAAACCCGGGAGGATGGCTCTCGAAAATTAAAAAGTAATGCTGTGCCTACCATTTTTTCATTTTCAATGCAGAAAAAATCCAGAAAGCCTCCAACTCAAAGAAAATTGTTAACCCAAGGATTATATTTTTTCTTCATTTTTTAGAAATACATTGTTATTGTTAAAAATACATTGTTGTTTCCTTTTTTATGTGTTTATTTCTGGTTGAACATTTAACGGAACATAAAAAATACATCTGGGGCATACAAGTAGGTATTATCAAATATATACAATACGTACCTAGTTGTTTAGATAATTTTTTTAAATAATATGCTCTTTGGGCACAATCTATTTACAATCAATTTGTAGTCATTTAGGTAGTGGGTAAATCTGTCCTTTTTCTAAATTCCCTTAATGTTACATAAATCCTCCTCACCTTCATTTATTACTAACTTAATTAACAAAACGGCAAAAGTTTACACTCATATAAATTTTACGTTTGATGCAACATGGCGGGTGGGCGGGGCTTAGATGCTATTGTCGCCACTGTCTTGTATAAAGTCACTGTACTATAGACTATAGACAATAATCTATTTTACTTATCATCACTTCTATTAGATGCAGTTATGTTGGACATCATCTTGCAAAGATGCATGGCTTTTAATGCAATCACATTATTAGATATCATTTTTATCATTCTTGAGAACTAACTAGCAAAACGTACGTCAAATCTTACAGTTAAATAGACGAATGATGTTACTTATTTGATATCCTCGTCTACAGATACGCATTTATTTACGCATTTATTTTATACAAGTATTGTAGATGTCGAGAGTTCATTGTGTCACTGCGCCAGTGGAGCTGGGAGCGCTTTTTGTAAACACAGAGTACAGTGTAAACAGTATCGAGCTTCGTTGGTTTACGTATGTTTACATGCCATTGTTAACTGCGGATGTGCTTTGCAACAGGCATATCCTTTTTTCAAAAGTATGCTTCATGAACTTAACGACTCGCTACTCGAGAATACAAATTAAGCTCATAATTTCCAAGAAGTTGTAATTGATCTAGCAAACAGTAATAATTCACATGAGTCGCCATCGCCCCGTGACGTATTTTTGTGGACTTCTTTTTTTTTAATGTATTTTTTGCATGGAAATAAACTGTATGGCTCTCGAAATTCGTGTTATAGAAAATTAACTAAAGCTTTCTATTGACCAAGAGGTGACCACCATTTGACTATTAGTAACTTCGATTCACTACCCTCGGGGTTTCCAATAGAAGAGTAATATTTTTATGTTTTTCATTAACACCGAGGGATGACAATTTTTATACCGCTTATGACCACCCTGATAACAACACTGACAAACCGAACCTGATACGATTTTATTGAGTAGCCTTCAAAATAACATTCAAGGCCCGTAAAGAATAATAAACAGTAAAATTAACGGTTTAATCATATGGTCTCATTTACATAGTCAAATGTAGAAATCGCTGTTAGTACTACGTAATTAGAAACTTCACAACACTGATACCTAACCCCATTCACAGATTGAACACCCATAAAAGTAGTTTTCAGTCCAAAAATTAACATTAAATCATGCAAACCACTACAAATGTTTCTTGTTTAATTTACAAACATGGTCAAAAGTGGCAAATCCTCAAATTAGATTGGTGAGTGTTGAAATGATTCTAATTACGTTTTTCTGCGTTTAGTAATTTTAACGCCTAACCAATTTATGGTGGAGTCCACCGTTAGTACTCACAGTAAAAAAAACAGCAAAAAAAGTATTTCATATTAAAAAAAACAGTAGTATGATTTTAGATGTAGCATATTTTTGTAGATAATGTGTTTACATTATCTACAAAAATATGCTACATCTTAAATCATTGTATCCTATCCAAGTTTTGTATCTTGAAAAATTTTCTTATGGTGCATATTTTCTTAGATAATTCCAGTTTAAGTGAGCTAGTGAATTTTGCAAACATTTTGTTTATTTAAAAACAATGCACTAGGTTTCAAGTCTGCGCACAATCGACACCTTGTAGACGACGTTCATCTCAAGAGGAAATTTCTTACGCGTCGATTTGTCACTTTTCTGTACTCTTCGACATAGATCGCTTATTAGAGGACAAATTTAATATGCTTTTATTCCGCGTCACTGTCTGTGCTGTCTCCGTGAAATACTATTTCCCCAAATTAACTCGACTGACTGTCCGAAATACGATAACCGAGAGAAATGATATAGGCCGTTTAAATAATTGGTTTTAACAGCTTTCTGCATCATTAGGGTTAAGCCTGAAATGGACTTATAAATGAAACGGGAAGTATATAAATATAGATCATTGAGTGACGGATTGCGAACAAGAACCGGTCCTTAGTAAATATTGAGTTTACGTTTACTCTATTACGAAGCTGTCGCTTTATTTAAGGAAACATTTCATGATAATAAATTCTAAAACTAACGAAAAATTATAAAATGTAAAACATTCTATATGATATTCTTCACAGATTCGGGAATTTAATTTAAAATTCATATTTCTTACTTACATTTTTCATAAAAATCAATTTTTTAGAATAATCTTATTTTTGTACTGTTCCTCCTGTTCTTTGGTAATCACGTTAACGTTCTTTTCAATGTGCGCCAATAGTAGAAAATTATATTTTCCTATAGCTACCGTCTCAACTACTCGTACATGTTCGCAGACTACCTACGTGAATTATATAATACCATTTGCTTCTCGAAACGCGTTGTATGGGCAATAAAAAGAAAATATTTGTCCCAGTAGCCATATAAAAGTTCAAAGTTCAAAACCCCATAAATCTAGACTGCAGGTCGCTCCTAGGTAATTTTCGTTAATTTTTTAGTGTCGAAAATTCTTACCATGTTTTCATGGTTTTACTATTCTGATTGCTAACGCTAACAGTAAATAGAGTGAATCCATATAATATTGTTGGAAATGTATCTAAAATATAGACTTTATATGCCTAAGACACTTTTTACATGTCAACTTCTCTTTTATTACCATTAGTTGACATATGTTTGTCTTTTGGGGGATTTATAAATACACACCGCCCTTAAAAAGTTATCTCACTTTTACTTACCTACTTGGTAGTAACGGACGCCCTATACATGTAAACTCAAAATAAAGTACATTTTTATGGGTTTAAGCACAAGTAATTTTTAAGTGAAAATTTCTTTAGGCGCGCTCTGCACTTTAATTTTTGTGGGTGTTGAATGAGACTGGGCCGTCACGCGTCACGCTCGGCTATGTAAAGGTCCTGCGGATAAAGTCGGGTAAAGTGCGCTTTTAAAGTATTTCAAAGACCCTTATTGTGGTAGAAACAGTGTATACAACATCTTTCGCCAGTGCGGCAACGAGTATACGCCCAAAACCCTGGATAATCCGTAAAAAAAGCAAATTCAAAAAATTTTTACGTAGATGTCAGTTCTTGACACGGGACCTACAAAAAAGGACACAGGCCCTGAAAACAGCACCAAAATTGAACATGTGTGCAGACTTGCAAAAAGGAGACGTATCACTGAGCAAGGTACCTACGTCCTTCACACACCCTTCAACAACCAAGAAAGCAGAAAAAAATGAGCCAAAAGAAGTCAAACCGCCCCCAATCATTGTTCGTGGGGCCTTCGACAACCACAAGCGGATGACCGAATACTTAAAAATCAACCTGAAATGCAAATTCCACTGGAAACAAGCAATCAATACGACCGTTTTATACACTGACACGTTAGAAGACTGGCACACATCCGTGGAAACTTTTAAGCAAGGCAATCTAGCATATCATACATTCACCCCCAAAAGAAGTAAGACCCACGCATTCGTTCTGCGAATACTCCATCAGGACGGTATAAGTATTGAAGATATTAAAACCGAATTGAAACAAGGCTACCAGTTGAAGATAGCAGCAATATACAAGATGAGCGGTACAAAATACAACAAAATATGGTAGTAACCGACATTACTGTAACACTGAAACATTTACAAACAACAGTGAAGGTCATCGAGTACAATGTTGTCCGATGGGAGCGCCATATAAATAACAAAATCATTATCCAGTGCCACCGCTGCCAGAGACGAGGGCACGCCACCTGCAACTGCCACTGTGAGCTGAGATGACTGAAGTGCAGCAAGAACCACCTCACAAAGGAATGACAATATGACAGGACATTATATCATGCAGGAGGTTCCGTCTGGTCGGGTTACCGTCCAATTGTTTTCTTCTCTGTATCGAATTGAATTGAATTGGATTGGAACGAACTGTCGAAGTGATGGCCCGTCGCAGTACTTACTCACTATGAGTAGGTATTTTGGAGCGACATACAGTCGGGCCGCATCTCGCGCCGTTTGCCTGAAGCATCTGTGTCACGGGCGTGTACGGTCAACGTGTATTAACGGATGCGGTGTACTGCGGGTTGTGGTAATACGGGCGGACGGTAACAGTATATATTTTAATATTCGAAAATTAGATGTTTTCACTCCTATCGTGTGGTTGTGACCACACGATAACACACCCAAATTTTTTTTATGGAGAATACTTTTTTCCGTAAAATAACAAATAGAAAAGTTTTCCCTCTTTTCAACCACACACATGGACACACTGTATATACATAACAGAATATTTTATATTCTATTTTTAGTAATTTCTTAGATTACAAATTGGATATATTATATTTATATTATTGCAATAGTAGATAGGTATAATCCTCGTCAATGTTAATATTATTTCACATGTCAGATTTGGACATGATTCATTACAAATGATTTATTGGGAATTCCCATGTTGTCATTTAAGTACTGGTATTTAGATAAGGAAATATCCCCACATGAAAATTTAATCATCACTTAATCTTGCAAACCACTCAATCTATCGAAATTAATGTTTTGCATAGATATATATTTTCTATAATAATGTCAAGGACGAAAAAGAACTAAAAACGTATGTAAGGGGCACAAAAGGCTTATTAAATCGGATTGATTTAAGAATGACGTGTGAAATAAAATAATATTCAATTACACACATGCATATGTACGTTAACCTCTCTTAAAAATATGTGTGTATGGTGCTCCGTTTTTGCCAAATACCGCGATAAATAGGTACGTATGTATTCTCTGTATATTCCCAATGCGACCCAGGCAACATTTATTTGCCTCGGTCAAAATAAAACAATGCCATTGAATACAACTGTCCATTGCATTGTTTTGCAACTGGCGTATTGATTTGCTATGATCCTATGTGGGTGACATGGGCGTCGGCTCAAAAGCCCTTTTAAATACAACAAAGGACACACATAAATACTATTTACATCTAAAACACTGCCAAAGGATTAAGTTTCTTCAAAATAGCCCTTCCTGCGACCCTCAGGAAAAAAATAATCCCCGCCCATGGTTGATGTTAATAAATATACCTAGTGAAAACATAGTCCCACAGCGATATTTGCCATAATTATGCCTCAATTTCTGTTATGTACCATAATTTCAATTTTTTTGTGTGATTTATTTATTTACTTTATTCCTAAAAATATCGAAACTAGTGTCTTCTCACTGGTTTACATGACTGACAAGCCTCCTTAATGTTGGGATTTTGTAAGAGTGAGAGGCAAATAGGTGCATTTATTTTGGTTAACAAAAAATATTTAAAAGGCTACATAAGATTTGATAATTAGATTAATTTCAGGCACTAGCTATTATTATAATGATGATAAGTTTTTTGTCCCAAAATCCCCAAAGTCACAAAATGGTTTCTTAAAAGCCTGTTCTGTGGTCTAGCAATTGAAAAAATGTGATTTTAACAATTAAAATAATGCATATTTTATTTGTAAGACCACAGAACAGGCTCTTAAGAAAATTTTGGTACAAAAAACTTATATCATACTCATCACTATAATAATAGCTAGTGACTTCAACTAATTTGATTATCAGATCTTGTGTAGCTTTCTAATTATTTATAGTTAACCAAAATAAATGCATCTATTTGCCTCTCACTCTACAAAATCCCTACCTTAAGGGATACGAAGGTTTGGAGGAGGTTAACCGGACAAATTTCGACGAAATAATAATAATAATAATAATTTATATTACCTAGACACCAAAGACAGAATACAGAATAAAGTGCACCACTTTATTCTGTATTGCTACGGTAAACTCCTAGGAACTCCACAAGTCCTCCTAAGAACTCCAATGTAATAATAATAATAATCTTAATTGCTGTAAATCAACAATGGATATAACAAGGCATATACGTACATTTATTAAAAAAATTAACTTGAGGAGATTACTGATTGGATTTACAAGTAACAACTACTCAGAGAACTGATACTCTTTCGTGCATTGAATTACACCTGCAAATCCGATATGATAGCTATGGTCATTCAACAATTCCTCCACCAGGTACAGACTAGTTTCGAGCTATTGGCTCTCACATATAATTCAATGCAGGAAGGAGTATTAGCTCTCTGAGTAGTTGTTATTTGTAAATCCATTCAGTATGTAGTTAGCCTATATTAAGGCTAGGCCTGCTGCTCTAGGTGCCTGCATTGCAGAACGCTGCTTATACATATATAAGGCACAGACATATAATGTCTGATGGGTAGTAGCAACTGGCCGCTAGAGGGATCTGGTTAACCTGGTATCCCTCGCCTACACTCCTTTCAGGAGATTAATAAAAAACATCATAAAAAAAAAGAAAACATATTTATTATGGATTATATAATACGATTGTTTTGTAGAGAATCAAATTTCCAATTGAAATGGTAAATTATAAACTCAAAAAAACATTTTTGTGTATAACTTCTTCCTGACGGGATATAGACATTGGTTCAAAAAACAAAGCTGACATAATTCTGCCAAAATGATGAGCGACAAAAGTCAAAATTTTTGTTAAAATTTTAATTTCTACACGTAAAAATAAATTAGTTTTATTCAATAAAACAGCAGTTTAACAATAATGATAAAGATATTTGTTCCATTTTTTTTATTCATTTGGTTTACATATAAAAAAACTGCGTTTTTAAAGATAATTTAATGACACTTTTTTTGTAAATTACCTACGTATCTAACATACTTCTCCCGTGACGTTTTCGAAATGAATATCAATATCTTCATCAACATTGTTTTGGGCATCTTCTTCCGTAACTTCTGGAATTTCAGCGTTTTAACAATTTAAGCCCATACATTATTTGCAAAACATGAAGCAACTAATTCCTAATTTTGCTATTTGCTCCAGTAAAATCTGTGGTGCAGAAAGTTTGGTTGTACTAATTGGCATTAATCCAATTTTTGATTTTTCCAACCCCACTCAAAAGGATTTAAAATATTTCCTGTCCATTGTTGAATTTGGTGGTACGTCCTTAAGCCGTGCTGTTTATGGCATCAGAAGTTGGTGACAAATGGGCTAGAGAACATTTTAACAACAGCAACAATAGGCAACAATATGCAACAATATTGAAGAACTTCCAACTTTATATCCCAGACAGTCAAAAGACAAGGGGAATGCAATGAACCTCAAATTAATATATTAATTGGCGATCTATAGATACCAGAATACCAGTTATGGTATCTATGGATAAAGATTGATAAAGATTATAATGATATAAGATTATGATAATAATTTATTGATGAAGATCGTAATCCAATTACAGGGTATTATTGCACCTGTGAATCTGGTGCAAGAACATTGGGTTGATTTCGTACTTATGTAGCCGATTTTATTTGATATATTGGATACTAAAGTACTCAAGGCACAAAAAACATATTGGCTATCCATCTACTTCGTTACTAGATATAGTCTTGGATCCCGGAAATCGGTATATTAGAATTTTTAGTTTGTCTACTTTACAACCAGCAACTAATCTATTCCAACACTTTACTATAAATATAGTAGCAACGATTGTTAATTCATTGTCTAAAGTTATGTAGTGAAGAATATTGTTAGTTTTATTAGTTTTAAGTCTATTATTAGTTTTATTAGTTTTAAGTCTAAAGCGTTTAAGTTAAAAGTTTTTTACCTCTTTTTATTTTGAATTGTGTGTATAATGTAACGTGTCCCAGCAGTAGATAATATCGTACTAAATTCTACATATACATACTACCAAGAATGACATATAGTATCCTGTATTGACTTCAAGATATTCAACAAAAAAGAGAATATTTATTTCCAAAACGATTTACTCTTTATAGCGATACCGCTGCCAGTTCGCACCTGATTTTTCAAGCTGTTAACTTAGACGTGACGAATTAGGTTGTCTCCGCACCCTTATCCTTTTCGAACTGAATGTGTGAGGCGCTAATGAACCCTCACCCACGTTGTACAGTACAAAAATTTCAGCCTACATTTGTTAAGACGTCAGGCGAATAACTTTTGACAATTTATTCGTTTAAATATCGTAGGATCGTTTGAAGTTTTACGTTTCATGTGTTTAATTGTTTTATAAGTACAACAGTAGAATACACTTTAGATAAAATAACATTATATGCGAGAAAGCCCTGCAAATAAAATTAAACTTTTAGGATATGTAAAAATATATGTAAAATGTGGTAGACGTAAAAGTACCTAACCAAATACTAGTGATACCAACATAACCTAGATAATATCGTACTAAAATCCACATAATATCAAGAATGACATACAGTATCCTGTATTTATTTCGCCCCCGGATGACCTACGTATCCACCGCATGGGGATACGCAGCGAAGGTGCGTCTTCGCTGCCAAGAGTATCCAAACAGTAGAAGATATAGTGCAGTTGGTGCCTCTTGGTATGTGACCAATGAGGTCATCCGAAGGGATCTGAAGTACAAGACGGCCATGGAGATAATCGAGGACCACGCCAAACCTCTACGTCATCGCAGAGGACCACGGCAATCTGCTGGTCCGGCTGGCCACGGACTACGATCGGGAGGAAGCCGGACCTCACAAGCGGACAAAGGCCCAGCTCCTGGACAACGGGTAAGTATAATATAATCACGATCTTATGTTTCAGCATGACTGATGCGAGAAGAAGCAGACGACACCAAAGAAAAGAAAGCGGATCGAGAAGACACTGAAACAGCCCAATCCAGTGGATGCCGAGGCCGACTATCTTACAAAACCACACACCCTTACCTTACCTTACCTAACGGAGCCAGCGAGCTGATATCTGATCA